>JAVXUP010003301.1:0-75477 GCA_033070095.1 Escallonia herrerae | reverse complement strand
AATGGATCAGTTATCTCTCCTTAATAGAGAGTTATCAAAGTTAATGAGAGGTTACCAGAATTTAGTGGCAGTTCTTGCTCATAATGGGAAAGAGTGATGGTGGGAGAGTGTATAAATGCCATTTTCCACTTCTTCAAGAATTATGGGGTAGTTTTGGTGTTTCCCGTGTCACCTTTTCATTAGTGGTATTGCTTTTTATCCATATCAATCACCAATAAACCTGGCCATGTTAGGCTCTGTTTGACAAATTTTTTTTTAATTTTCAGTTTTCAAAAAAAAATAATCAAAGAGCAGTTTAATTTTTTTTTTTTGAGTTTTCTTTTTTTTGGTGGTTTGCGGTGGCAGTGGCCGACGGTGATGGTGGTCGGCGACAGTCGCTGGCGATGGGAGGGTGGTGGTGGTATAAAAAAAACCAACACTGAAAAAAACTAGTTTTTGGAGTTTTTAAAAACAGCCTTAATTTAAAAACTGATTTTTTAAACTGAAGGAGAAAAAAAAAAGGATTACCAAACGCGCTTTTAGTGTACCCAGGAGGATATGTATGTATCATTTCGAGTTATGTAAAGAGGTCATTATTCAGACTATGTCTACTTTGACAAATAGTTATTTTTACGAAATTTTACTTCGTAACAAGCCTCTATTGGTTCGCTCTCGTATGTTGATCGTCAACAAATATTATTTTTAATGCCATGCATATATTTTTTCATTCCTAGTTTAGCCTATATATTGAAAAAGGTAAAGGAAAATGAACGAACCATTCTTTCATTGACCTCTAAATTCAGTTCAAGTTTTCTTCTTCTGCATGGTTAAAAATAATAAATGCTCTTTTTTTTTTTCATTACCAAAGCATCTCAAAGTTGGGAGCATAAACCCAATGGGCAGGCCCGGATTCATTTAGAAACCATTTGACAGCTACCAGGCTGAGAATACAGCCCAAATAAGCAAATGTCATGTTAGTAAACCCCTTTAAACATGGCTTCGCCACCCATTAGATAAACAAATGAAAAGAAAAAAAAATGGAAATGTTGAATTTAATCCAAAACCCTCGAGTGAATTGGTTTACCATTTTCAATCTATACTACTCTCTCTGTCTCACAAAAAATTGATCATATTTTCTTTTTGAACCGTTCCACAAAAATTATTCATTTTCAAATTAAGAAAGATTGTGTAAATGTTTAACACTTTACTAAACTATTTTCTCTCTTCTTACTCACTTTCTTCCCTTCCTTTCTCTAAAGGATAGAATGAGAAATATACAAAATATCATTTAAATCATTCATTTGCGTGTAAAAAAAATTGATCAATATATATGGGACGGAGAGAGTATATAAGAAGCAAACACCACTTTTTGACACTACATGTAAAATCAAGATGTAACAAAGTAGTTTTGGTGCTACATTTCCATCTCATAATCCTCAACAAGATAAGAATTGAAAATTACACGTCTGAAACCAGTTATCAAAATTTATTTTGTTTATTTTGTTTATTAAATAAATACCAAATTATTCAGTAGCTGCATCATGACATAATTTGTCTTCCGTGCCACTAGACCATGATCAGGACTTTCGAGCAATGGATCATGTCCTTTATATAAAATGTTACTTTCTATGACACCAATAGTCAAACATAAAGTTTAGATTACCATCAAATGGAAGCAAATTGATTTCATAAGAATGCATATTGAATGAAACTTCGGCTTCGTTTGACAAATTTTTTTTTTTTTTGTTTTCAGTTTCCAAAAAATAAATAAATTAAAGAACAGTTTAATATTTTCTTTTCCAGTTCAATAAGCTAAAAAATGCCAGTTCAAAAAAACACTTGGCATTTTTTTAGCTTATTGAACTGAAAAAAAAAAACAGTTTTTAGAGTTTTTAAAAACAGCTTTGATTTAAAATTTGGGTTTTTAAACTGAAAGAAAAAAAAAAAAGAAAAATAGTTACCAAACGCAACTTTTTTTTTTCTAGTTTCTAAAATTGAAAAAAAAAAAAAGTGTCAAACAGGGCCGAAGTTTACAATAATGTGCTTAGACTCAAGACAATAGAAATACTATGCAAATTGCATCTTACACGCGTCGCATGTGCATTGCTGCTAGTATTTATAATGGGAATATTTTCAAAAAGGTTAAACTAGTGTTTTAAGTTCAGTTCCATTTCAATAACTACATTACAGTCTGACACTCTTATAATTGAGAACATAAGAGAGGCAAAGCGGAAAACCATGGGAACATCAAATTGTCACACTAGAAGTTGCATGTCCAGTTTCACCAAGTTTTCCAGACTGAAGTCGTTTCCAAGTGTGGCCTTCTGAAATTGTCACACTAGAAGTTGCATGTCAAGTTTCACCAAGTTTTGTCAAGAAGGGTAATATACTTATTAAATCTGCAAGACTAGCCTTCAGAATACTAACAAAGTTCACTTAGCACATGTTCCCTCATCCATTTCACAATCCGAATATCTAATGTTCCCCCATTCTATTAATCATGCGGGAGCGTTTTTTAAGGTCTTACATGAAAAGTGACCTTAATCTATCTCATACCACATACACTAAACTAAACTGCTTTGAAAATGTACTTGCTATAAGCTTTACTACCAATTGCAAATGAGCATCTCAAGGTATCGTGATAGTTTCTCTCAGTTCAATAAGCTAAAAAATGCCAAGTTTTTTTTTCTTCTCTCGGTTCAATTGCAAACGGACATGAAAACTTTAAGAAAACTCTCTTTCACAAAAAGTGGAATAGTAACTCATTCCATACATCGGGCACACCTGGCAAGCACCAATGCGTACAATCAGAGTAGCTTGTGGGTTTTGCCAACATTTCCGGGCTCAGCGTCTCCCAAAACTTGCGGTATATGGAAGGGTGGCCGTCTTTCCTGTACTCGGAGAGCTGAGTGATGTTGAGAACAGAAACCTTTGATCCCAACCTACTCAACACCTTGTCCACCATTCGCATTGTTGGCAAGTCAGAGCCGCTTCCCCAGTAGCCCTCGTCCTCGATGGGGGTTTTCTCGTTGTAACAATTACCTTCATTTCCTGGCTCCCACTCGCGTCCCCTGTAAAGTTTAGGGAATGGTGGAAAAAATTAATGCGGGTTCTTAGACAAAAGAAGTACCACTTTTGGCCTTCAATAACAGTCCGGAAGAAATCAGGAACGGGGAACTTAATTTATAGCTATTATCAATAAAATTGTATGACACAAGAAAAATCAGGTTATGGTATAACTAAGATGACATATCTAATGCAGGGGAGAACTCCTCACAATTGAGGTGAAAAAAGAGCATCCACATTTGTTACATAGACCTCTTGTAGGCTTGTAGCAATTAGATGCTCAATAAGTTTGGCCATAAAAGCATAAGATCTCAGATGCACAAAAACATAGGAAGAAGTTCAAAGAAGAACCTCAACTAAACTAAAAACAAAGAGGGAATTAGAATTTGAAGAAAATGTTGAGCAAGATACGAGGCACGAGAAAGGATTGCTCAGAGTCCACCCTGTATATGGTAACTATTTAGTCGAACATGTAACGTATACTCTTTCCTTTCCCCCCAAATACTTGTAATGTCAAACTTCATAAGAAGAGTGTACATGTTGAAGCTCCATTCCACACTAGCGGATGCCAATTGTCTATGCATCTTTCATATCTTTTTTCTGTTCACTTGGTCATTCCATTAAACTGAGATAGTCAACTGCCTTTTGTTTGAGAGAACAGACGATTAGACAACTCAATTGTTTCTTAATAACAATCCAGCTATTGCAGTACTCTAAGCACAAAAAGGAAAAAAAAAAAAGGGGTGTTACTATAAGCATAATGGAGTACCTTAAAATGGAATACCTAGTGATATGCCACTATACAATCAATAATTCATTTATGTTGGACATAACGCCACAGTAACAAAAGGACATGGTATAAACACTTCAAAGTTCATATTAAGATTTCTTAGTTGTAACCAGTGAAGCATCACCAATCTTGCTTAAGTTGAAACTGGATATAGCAAAGTGGTAGTGAAGGCTGATTTAACCAAGAGGCAACATCTATACATAAAGACTTTGAATTTTGGACACAATTAATGATTGCTCAAAAGAGAAATGCATATTGGCCGCTAAAAGCCATTCAAAATGACCTAAATCTCCTTTTGAATGTCAATAACAATTTTTCTTCAAACTTGGGAAACTTAAGTGAAATTTCTTTTAAAGTAATATCTCTGAAAGATAATGAAACAAGAAAAATTTTTGAGGAGTGAGGTTCAACACTCACCAGAAATGTGTAGGGGACATGGTAACGAAAAAGACCTGCTTCTTCATAGGATCGACATTAGAAGAGACCCAATTTGCCCAGGCCTCCATTGCCAATTCCATGCCTCCCAGCCCATCAATTTCTTCACAGACTCCATTCTCTTCGTTACTCCATCTGTAAAAGCTTGTACAATTTGACAGATATGAGATACGTACATTTCAATGCTCATCTCTTCTAAATAAAGACGGGTGAATCATACTGACAACAGCTTAACGGGACCCTGTCTCCACCATAGATATGAATTGAAAACCAGTATATCAGCATGCTCCCACTGAGATGCATGCTTAAGAACTGAATCTGGACGCATAATTCGTGCGTCCAATCTGTGATTAACTGGATCATCAGAATTAGATTCAACTAGAAGGGGAGCCCAAAGAAATTCCACAGTGGCATTGTACTCCTAAACAAAACAGAAAAACATCCACTTCAGAACCATAAGGTTATACTACTACAAATAAAACTCACCAGATACCAGGGATAAGTTAATCAAGTAGTGTTAACACCTCTGCTCGAAAAATAGTGAGAGGGGCATTCGGCGTTATGGACTTCTTTTCTGCTGGAATCACAGACTGTAACAAGCACAACATTGATATCCATTGCCCTCTATTCAGTGAATCCCCAACAAACATTAGTCTCTTTCCTCTCAACTTCTCCCACATTTCAGTCACATTCCATCTACAAATTGGAATAAGCCAAGAAGCTGAATCAACTGAGATACACAATCCTTTTAATTAAAGCACCAATTATGCACACCATCAGTATCCACAACACCAGCTATACTATATACAATGCCAATAAAAAAAGTAAAAACTTTATGCACACATACAGACACAAACACAGTACCTCTTCAAGTTGCAGTTGTTGGGTTGCCACCTCCAGTATTGGTACCCCAGATCAAGCCTTCCATGCTTCTGGCAAGCCAATTGGTCTGACATATACGGACAACCGGACCCGTTATAGAGTGGGTACGAAGTATTATCAACAACCCATTTGCCAGAAAATACATCACACTGCTCCACACTTCCTCTCCGGCCATCAATCTCCGGCGTGTCGACCACCCACCTAGGTTTCCGGCCACTGTATTTCACAGTAGACTTGCACGTACTAAACCTATCAAGAATAACTAAAACCCCCACAAGCAAGTACAAAGAGAAAAACCCATCAGCCAAAATCAGAGCAAAATATCAAAACAAGACAAACCCACCAAATCAAGTCTCAACAAAATGAGATGGAACCCTAAACACTGCACATATAGAATGAGAAGTTGAACCTGGAGGCCCATTTCGAAGGGTGCGATTCAATGGAGCCGAAGGTTGATGATCATGGTCGGTTCCCTTACGATCATCCTTTGATTCGGTTTCTTGAATTTGTTGAATGCTTAGTTCGCTGTAGAAGATTGAGGCCACTATGAGGAGGAAGAAGACGAGTGCAATGATAGGGAAATGGTTTCTTTTCTTTTGGCATCTCTGCATCATCAACAGTTCTAAAAGAATAATAGAGAGAGGGGAGAGATACAGAGTGAGAGAGAGAGATAGAGACAGACATTCACCAGAAAATCGAGTACCGACAAAAGATTAGAGAATATCTAGGATATCCTAATCATTGACTCTCTCTCCATAAGCATGTTTCTCGATTACCTCCAAAGATTTTCTGACAGGTTATATGCTAATTCTTGATTAGTCTTTCCATAAGTGTACTCATGGAAGATAGTAATACTAAATATAGTAATGTGTGTTCAAAGTGATGGGTGCTTCGCTTGCTATGGAAACTAATTTAACTGATTTATCGCCTCACAATATATAGGATCGTCAATAAGAGCTCGTTGTGTAACGGAAAAGTGAATCCACGTGAACATATTATTAGAGCATAAAAGGACGATGTATTTAAAGAAAGACTTACTTAGGCATCGATCATCGGAACGAGATGTTATCTCTTTTCTTTACTAGATGCATTCAACAATTTTGGCGTAGAGAATTTGTTACCATGCATCTAAATGATAGAATAAGGAACTTTTAACATTTCATCTTGAACTACTCGACAGGACAAGAAGAGTACCTAATGAAGCACGAAGTATTACAATAAGCTGATTTGAGCTATTAATTAAGTCCCCAATTTATCCTCCCACGCCACAAAAAAAAAAAAAAAAAAGAAGAACCACTTTGCCCCCTTACTCCAGCCAAAGTTCCCAAATTAACCACTTAGAGAGTATTTGAGATTGATTATGAAATTGTCAAACCTGATTTAATCTAAATTAAATCAGGTATGTGGGTGTTTGACAAAAGAGACTAAGAGATTTAATCTATCTCTAGAAGTTAAAAACTGATTTAATTCATAATTCTCAAAAGTGAGGATTATGAAATAATCGCTTTTTTCATAATCAGGTTTGACTTTCTAATTTACCATTCTATCCTCATATTTTTCACAAAAGACCTCTCATACCCCTTAATTAATTATCTTAAATAGTTTTTAGAATTTATCTCTTCTCCTATTGCTAAACTCTTCTCCTACAACTAGATAATCTTTTATTTTGCTTAAGATAAACTTTATCTGTAATTTGGGGATGTTATCCTACCAATAACATGAGATTGTTTGTGTTTTTAATTTAAAATAAAAAGTAACAACTTCTGTAAGCACGTGAAAATAGTTATTTTAATAATTTATTTAGGCATTATAGTTATGTACGAATAAAAGTTATGTTAACGTTGCTTGGATATTAGAATATGTTTATTGAGTATCCTCTATGGTCATTTTGTCATAGTGAAACTGATTTAAGTACTTTTTATCCTAATTAAATCAGATTTTGAAAACTAATTAAAATTTAAGCTGAATCTACTTTTTTTTAATCAATCTCAAATGGGCTCTTATGATATTTCTCTCTCCCGGATGCCAGCACGCTCCTTTCTAACACACGAGGGACCTTGTAACCTGTCGCCGGAACCTAACTCACGGGCAGGATGCGTAAGTTAGGGCTTGGTTCCCATGTAGATTGGGAAGGGGATGGGGGGGGGGGGGGGGAGGAAGAGTGGTGGTTCCGCTGCAGAGATGTTTCACTTAAGATAGATAAGCATACCGGATCTGGACAGAAAAAAATTGAATATAAATTCAGGATAAGGAACGTATGGATGAGAAAGGTACTTGTCATCACAAACAAAATGATATGAGCGCTAGGAAATAATCCAATGCTCCACCTTAGAGCATGGTTAATTAGACGGTTTGTAAGATCTAGTGCGTACATGCAAACAAGCTTTCTTCATCTGTACCTAACAAATTTAGCCTCATGTCATACGAAGCATTTATTAGTAACTGATTCAAATATTAAAGAAATCGAGGATGAAAAATGCATCAAAATATCCCCTATAGATGGATAGAATCCATTTTTATTTACCTCAATCTTTAGAGTGACTATGGAAGCACGCTACTTTTGAAAGAACCTGGTCTAGGTTTCTTAGCACACCATTTATCAAATTTGTTGTTTCCTAATTGAAATTACAAGCATATATCTTAGTACTTAGGACGCTGTCATACAACTTAGTATTAAAATTAAATAATTGATGACGGTAGAATCAATGTTGGCCAAAATTTAATGAATCATAATGAATTTGGGACAGTGCATCTTCACGTAAGGAAGGAGACAGCCCAAAATGGGGCAAGATATAATATAATTGAATAGAATTAAGGACGTGGTCTTCTAACTTAAAGCTTCTCCCTTTTCCTTATTGAGCTGCAATTGGAATGCAGCAATTGTTTTCGTTTCTTCAGTTTAGTCCTTCAATTTTTGTTTTTGCTATTGTGCTCTTCTACCTTACAAGGTTAGTTGCATCCATCCTTACTGCAGGACCAGGAAATTGAATCTTTTGCCTGTTTTAATTCAGATTTTAACGCTTGTGACCTCGTATAACAGGTATACTATAGTCATTTATCAAGAAGAAACTCTTTTCTGGTCCCTGAGCTATTAACATGTCTCTGAATTAGTATCTGTCTATCTGAACTATTTTTCAATGCTTTTGGCCCTTTAACATTTCATTAGTGAGCTTCATTCTTTTGATCACTTCATTTCTCTATCCGCCTTCCTTGACCACCGCAAACTTGAACATTTATTCACTGTGCACCACCACCACCGACCATTTCTGTTATATCTGTCCACCACTACCACTACCATGACGATAATTCCTCTGCAAATGTTGAACATACATCAAGCAATGCTTTTGCAGAGTACGACCAACAACCCACTTTTACACCATCTTCTTTGCCTAAAACCATCACTACAACAAACCTAAAAACTCTTATTCTTCTTTTTAACACCAAATCTATATTTTCTTAAATTAATGTACAAATTAGGAATGAAATCATATTTTTGACACGGTAAATTGGTGAAAGTTATTGGCATCGACCCTTGCCAAAAATCCCATATTATTCAAGCAATGTCTAACACCACCACCACCACCACCACGTGTATCATTTTGATTTTTACAATCTTAATTTTGAGGCGCTAATTTGTATTTTAAAACATGAGGTTGAGTAATGGAGGTTTTAAAAAGTTGTGGTTGCTATGAGGGAAGTGTAATTTCCAAGAGATGTCGATAGCTTTGAAGAGAGAGGTCGTTGTCATGTATAATTTGCCATCTATTTGCTCAATTTACGTTTGATAATTTTTTGTGTGTGGTGAATGACATATTAACCCAACCTGTAAAGATATATTCTTGAAGAATAATCTAGAAAGGTATTAAAAGTTGTGGTTGCTATGAGGGAAGTGTAATTTCCAAGAGATGTCGATAGCTTTGAAGAGAGAGGTCGTTGTCATGTATAATTTGCCATCTATTTGCTCAATTTACGTTTGATAATTTTTTGTGTGTGGTGAATGACATATTAACCCAACCTGTAAAGATATATTCTTGAAGAATAATCTAGAAAGGTATTAAAACTTGTAGTTTCTAAGGAATACTGGGGAGAATTCTTCAATGATAATGGTAGTCGTTAGATACGATTGATCACCACTAGTCATTGAGGAGGAGTAGTATAAATAAGGAATAAGATTTCAGTTATAATTATTCACCATTTATTCACCAATAGTCATTACATATTCTCCTTTCTTTCGCTTTTGCCAACTTTACTAATGTGAGAGTGTCCAAAGGCTAGAGTAAGGAGTGAGTGGTCGACACACCTAGTACGTATATATGTAAACAAAAAAAGTTATAAAACTGGCACTGATTCTTCGCTGTACCATTCTTGCGCTTAAAATCCTTGATAATTTTGCTACATCTTTCCCACTTAGCATTTTGCTTACTGTTGGATGCTCCACGGCATGAAAATCAACGATGTATGAAACCCAGGCATGAATCAGCACCATGTCTAGAGACAGGTGCTGCAAAGTGTCATTAACAAGCATTTGCAGCTCATATTGGATTGTCAACTTGAAATACTCTCATAGGAAGATAACCTACAATTTCTTGGATTAGATCCTTTGCTTTTGACGAGATTGAGGAGCTTTGCAGAAACTCCACATCAAATTGGTGAATCATCAAATAGTATGAGAAGTTTTCTTCTTATGGTTTCGCAAAAATGATTTCTTATCAGGTAGTAAAAAGGAAAACATGGTATGAGTTAAAAAAAACCTTAATCTAATTAGCGAAAAGAAATTTACTTCTATGCATAGCTGTTGAAATGTGGTGATGCAACAGAAAGAGGGCACCCGCCAAACATCTCATAACATAATGTGTCGAGATCCAACACGTCAACACTTGTGTTGTGCTCTATAAATCAAAAAGTGAAAAATCTAAATCAATTCCAAAAGAGGTTGAAGCGAGCAAGAAAAAGAAAGTTTTGTTGTCGAGTTCTCGTCCGTTGTTAAAATACAAAGCTTAAGTGCTGTTTTGTACATTTTAACCAAAGTTGGCTTGTTCTGGTGTTAATATTTTGGCACCAATAGTTGCTCAAACTTGGTTCGATAATCTCCGACCCCAAATGATTTGTTGCAAGATTTTGTTAAATTGTTGACAAAGTCTTGGTATTGCACATGGCCCATGCTGTACATGAGGCCATTTCCTTGAAAGCTTGCTTTGTGAAATGGTCGAATTGTTCATCCTTCATCAACTGGTTCTATAATTGAGCTTGTCCAAGGAAGCAAATGGAACATGTTCAAGTCACGGGGTATTATGGTCAGCTCTACAAATCTAAATAGTTGGGTCTTTGTCACAATTAAGTTTGGGAACATCAAACTTTACTATCTTTGGTAGATAATCCACTTTATAATTGAAGTTTTGATTCATAATGTCTCTTCTCTTTCTCCTATAATATTGTGGACGACTCCCTATTTCATTGCTGCCACTGTCACGGACAAAGTCCAACAAACATGTCACATCAAGTCCATGACCTCTTTAATTCGGAACCTTGGTCCTCTTCCACTCATAATTTTGTCTTTAATTTCAGATTCAAGTTTCTAAATTTGTTGGGGACCATGCCTGGCTTTGGTACCATTTTGTCACTATCCAACATTATGGGGCTAGTATTAGGATGGCTAGACTAAGGTTGGAAAGGGGCTTTCCTTGGGGGTGGCAATGAGCGGGATGGGTAAAAAATGAGTCCAACACAGATCTGACCTAACCAGACTTGGGTTGATACCGATCGGGTAAAAAACGGGTAAGGCTATAAATCCCACCTGACCCGACCCATTTGCTCCTTTTAATTTTTTAAAGGCATTTACGGTTATCATGAGGATATGTTTCTCACACTCATTGTACTAGAAATCATAAAAGCTCATATACATATTGCAAACTAATTCTACTACGCCTGTGCCCTTTTGAACAAATACAAGGACGAAATTAAAGACTTAAAGGACAATGAATCAAATTTACGCCTCGGTTTCTGCACTGTTATTTTTATAATTCTGCAGTGAGTTATTTAATATAGTTGTTGTATAATTCTGTTCGTTCAGTCAATTTAGTATATTACATTATTTCTTGTAGTTGTTTTCTACACAAGTACGCAAAGCAATATATTTTTCCAACAACATGTTCCTCCATGTTCTCTTATTCAGCAACTTTGGGGAATGGGAGGGCAAAGGTGTATTACTTGCATTGCTTCCATAGTCTAGTGAAGGCGGTGTGTATTTATTTGGTGATATGGCACTTGAGGTAACCATACAATTTACCACGATACGGAAGAAGAGTTTATGGGAGCTATAAAGGAAAGCCCAGTAATGCAAAGCCCAGTCTTATCTTATGAAAGAGGCGATGATGAAATTGTGGGGTTCAATCGTAATGGGTTCGGTTGTGGTGGCCGGCAAATTGGGAGATTGATGGCATAAAAAGGTCTGAAGGGATGCTGGCATGCTGGTGGTATGACACGCCAGTGATCCCGTGATGGTGGTTGCTGTGGCATGGCGGTGATAGGTTGGGGAGGTGGTGTCGAGAATGTTTCTTTAGGCTTATTATCTCGTACGTTGTTTAACCGAAAGCTTTTAATTTTTGTCACTTTTCAACATAGGAGACATAATTTTATTACAAGAACTTATCAGTAGACATGGCAAAATGATGTCCGTACCCGTTACCCGGTCCAAAATGCCGGGTACGGGTACCAATATTCACTACCCGCCGAAAGCTGACCCGTACCCGAACCGACCCGTAATTTTTGGGTAGGTTCGGGTCGGTTGTCGGGTTACCCGGATTTACCCGATTTTGTGCCTATATATAACTTTTTTAGGTTATAACCTCTCATTTTCTTCTTCTTCCCACTTGATCTGCCGCCTCTGCCTCTCAATTCTCCCTCACAGATCCCCTCTCACAGGTTCCCTTTCTCAAGTCTCTCTCTTTCTCACAGATCTACCGAAGTCACGATCACCCTACTCCACCCATGGCGCCATGTAGGTCAGACATGGTCGGTCACTCTGCATCTCCGCCGCCACCGTTAGGTCACCACCGTGGCCCCATCGTCACCGATCCGTTAACCCCGTGGCCCCATAGCCATAGATCAGTCACTACCATGGCTACGTCGTCTCCGCTGCCACGATTGGTCACTCCGCATCTCCGCCGCCACCGTTCGGTCACCACCGTGGCCCCGTCGTCACCGATCCATCAACACCGTGGCCCCGTCGTCACAGATCTGTCAACAACTTGGCCCCATCGTCATCGATCAGTCACTACCGTGGCTGCGTCGCCACCGATCTGTCATCACCGTGGCCACATCGCCATCTTCACTCCGTCTCTGTGGTTGTTGCCTTGTTGGGTAGACTTTCAGTGTGAATTTGATGGTTGTCGTGTCTTCTGTGCAGATTTTGTTTTATTTATTTTTTTATTTTTAGTGTTGAAAAATGTTCATATTGGTTTTAATTTTTTGATGGAAAGATGTTGAGATTTTTGTGTAATGAATTTTGATGGAGAAACTATAATATTTGATTGTGGGAGGTTGTAATTAGTGGTTAATTAAACTCTGTTTATTTAAAAAATAATTAATCAAAAATTGAGGATTTATCCGCGGGTAATACCCTACCCGCATGGGTAGGGTACGGGTTCCCAAAAATCCAACCCGGGAAAATTCGAGTAAATTATACCCGACCCGTTTTTACCCGTACCCGACCGGATTTTACCCGTACCTAACGATTTTACCCGATTGCCAGGTCTACTTATCAGACACGACAAAAAAGAAAAAAAAAAGAAAAGAAAAGAGACTCAGGGTTCGTTTGACAAATTTTTTTTTTTGGTTTTCAGTTTTTAAAGAGCAGCTTAATTTTTTTTTTTTTACAAAAATAAGTGGGTGTTTGATAACCTTTTTTTTTTTGGTGTTTCGTAATCCTTTTTATTTTGACTTCTTTTTTTTGGGTGGTTTGCGGTGGCGGTGGTGGGGCGTAGCGGTGGTCGACGGTGGTGGTGGCCGGCGGCCGGAGGTGGCGCTGACAGTCGGCGGTGGCTGCCGGCGGCCGGAGGTGGTCGCCGGCGGCCAGAGGTGGCTGTTGGCGGCTGGCGGTGGCTGCCGACAGTGGTGGCCGGCGGCCGGAGGTGGCTGCCGGCAGTAGCCAGCGGTGGTCGCCGGCTGCCAGAGGTGGCTGTCGGCGGCCGGCGGTGGCTGCCGGCGGTGGGAGGGTGTTGGTGGTGGTCTCTAAAAAAAAAACCAAAAGTGAAAAAAAAAACCAAAAGTGAAAAAAAAAAACCAGTTTTTAGAGTTTTTTTTTTTACTCTGCAGTTTTAAAACTGGTTTTTTAAATTGGAGAAGGAAAAAAAAATGGTTACCCAACGTATTTTTTTTCCAGTTTCCAAAACTGAAAAAAAAACTGGAAAAAAAGCTGCGTCAAACGTAGCCTCAGTGTATAAAAAGTCAAATGAATGAGATCCCTTTGACGTTACATAGGTAGGAGACATAATTTTATTACAAAAACTTATCAGGCACAAAGAAAACTAAAAAGAGACTCAGTAGGTTAGAGTATAAAACCTAAGGGGCATACATAAAATTATGGGGAAAGTAGGGAATGACCCCCTCTACTTTACACGTTGTGCGATTTGCCCCCCTCCACTTCAAAGTTAAGCACTAAACCCCCCCACAGTTACAGAAAATGGGCACCTTGGACGGATCCGTTATGAATAGCGTGAAATGACCAAAATATCCTTATTTCTTTATTAGCTAATGACCCCCTGTACTATGCATGGTGTGCAATTTCCCCGCCTCAAATTTAAATTACAATTTTTGCCCATGACCCTCATCCTCTGGTCAACCCCGCTACAATTGGTGATTCACTGAGCACAACCACTTCACTGAACACAACCACTGGTCTTTTTCTCCGACCACCAGGGAGTTAAAAAAAAAAAGGAACCGCGATTGCCATTAGGATTAGCAACGAATTTGCAAATTAAGCTTTCGAAAAAATTAGAGGATTTGAAACCCTGATTTAAAATTTAGGGTTTTGAAACCTTAAAATTAGGGTTTCAAAACGCTAATTTGAAAATTAGGGTTTCTCTTCTCCTTCTCCAAATCTGACCCTGCCGCCGGCAGCCCAAGCGTCATCCTCACCCCACGCCGCCGGCAGCCTCTCTCGGCCAACCATCCGGCAGACTCGCCCCACCCCACCACGCTGGCAAGCCCCTTGGCAAACCCACCCCACCACGCCGACAAGCCCTTTGGCAAACCCACACTGTCGATTTCAATTCAATTCCATTTCAATTCAATTCAAATTTTCATCAATGCCGTGGAAGGGGAAGGGGAAGGGGAAGGGGGAGGGCGGTCGCGGCGACGGGGAAGGGGAAGGGAGAGGGCGGTCGAGGTGACGGGGAAGGGGAAGGGCGGTCGCTGCGACGGGGCCTTGGGAAGGGGGGGGGGCGGTCGCGGCGACGGGGAAGGGGAAGGGGAAGGGCGGTCGCTGTGACGGGGCCTTGGGAAGGGGGAGGGCGGTCGCGGCGACGGGGAAGGGGAAAGGCGGTTGCTGCGACGGGGAAGGGGAAGGGGGGAGGGTGGTGCGGCGACAGGGAAGAGGGAGGCAGACGGGGAAATGAAGGGGTGCGGTGGTCGGGGGAGTTGACAGAATTGGGTTGGGGGGATAGGGGGGTTGGGTGGCGGGGGGTTGGGGGTGGGGGGGTGGGGTGGTTAGAATTAGGGTTTTTTTATTATTTTCTTTTCTAAAAAGAGACAATGGGCAAAAATGTCATTTACAAAAAGAAATCATTAGTCAGCGCGCGTGTTGACCACGCGCTGTTATATTTAACGGTTTCCGTCTAAGGTGCCCATTTTCTGTAACTGTGGGGGGGTTTAGTGCTTAACTTTGAAGTGGAGGGGGGCAAATCGCACAACGTGTAAAGTAGAGGGGGTCATTCCCTACTTTCCCCTAAAATTATTCCGAGAAAAAAAACCTAACTGTCCAATCACAACAATTGAACACTTGGAACGAAGACCAATAACACCCTTATCCTTGCTTACTGCTTATATATATAAAAAAATAAATTTAGAACAAATTTCAAACATGCTTTCTTCTTTCTGGTCCTCTTTTTCTACCGAAAAATCAAAATTTGCAAAATAGTGACATTACCAAACGTCACTCCTAAAGATTCAACTCTGTACAAGCAATACATACATATATATATATATATATATATATATATATATATATATATGAAGCTGATCGGTTGATACGCTAGCAAAATAGAAGATTTTGCTAGCGCGATCTGGTCATCTATCCTGAAGGACGACCTAGATCTTTTTTTTTTACAAAAGGTGTCAGTTGTCCTCTACATAGTGTAGCGGACGGGATTTTTTACGAAATTGCCCCCTCCTCCGTTCGCTACTCTGTACGGCGGACAACTTTTTTGTCCTGACAGTTGTCAGTCAAAAAGTCGTCTGCTACACTGTGCGGTCCAGATATTTTTTTTACGCTTTTTTTAAGTCGGTCTGCTACATAATGTAGCGCACAAATTTTTGACAAAAATACTTTCCAGCTCCATCCGCTACATTATATAGCGGATGAGCAGCCAGACAATACTTTTTTTTTCTCGTTCTATGTCCTTTCTCTCATTATTCTTCTGACATCTCTCTCTCCTTTCTCATTTCTCTCATCAATTTATGACACTTTCTCTCTCCTTTCTCTTTCTTTTTCTTTCTTTCCTCTCTCTCATTTCTCTCATCAATTTATGACACTTTCTCTCTCTCCTATCTCTTTCTTTTTCTTTCTTTTCTCTCACCATGATTTCTTTTATGAGTTCTATTAATGCTCAGTAATACCGACCGGGATGTAAGAAAAGAGAAGATAGCCTTGTCTGTACACAGGGATGCTCTTGGTATAGCAAGTGTTGTTGCTGTAATGCTTGGCTTATCAGTACTCTTGCTGTTGGGCATATTTGATTGGGATGACTGCTTAAGTGAAAACTCTGCATGGGATACTTTGGCTTGGTTTGCAGTCTTAGTGGGAATGGGAGGCCAATTGACAAATCTTGGAATTATTTCCTGTTTTGGAATGCCATTTCCTGTTATTTCTTACTATGTTGGGTTTGTTTTGGAATGGCAGACCAATCACATACTACTATGTTATGTTGGGTTTGTATTGGATTGAACTTCAGACCGCATTATTCGAACATGTACCTGTCAAATCGTAGAACAAATTCAAGCCAATACAGCAGCCACCACAAATATCCTCATGATCTCTATGACTTCATCCCTTTCCACGGCCACCGTTTTCACTTCTTCATACTCCATATCTTCATGGGTTCACAACAAGAGTCACTGCACGACGCCTCCTCCTCTCCACAAGCACTCATTTGGCCCAAAAACCCGACACTCACAGTGTCTCTCCTATAAACCCAACTCCCAAAGATTCGGTTTCTCTGTCAAAGTAGAGAAAAAAACTGAACCCTCCACTTCTTCTTCATCCTCTGTTTCTGTGGTTGAGGAAGAACAGGAAAATAAGGGTAGTGAGAGAAACGAGAAGGGGGGGGGGGAAAGAAAGTGAAAGGAAAGTGAGAGAAACGAGAGAGAGAAAGATGTCAGAAGGATAATGAGAGAAAGGACAGAGAAAGAGAAAAAAAAGTACTGTCTGGCTACTCGTCCGCTACATAATGTAGCGGACCGACTTAAAAAAAAGTAAAAAAAAAAATCTGGACCGCACAGTGTAGCGGACGACTTTTTGACTGACAGCTGTCAGGACCAAAAAGTTGTCCGCCGTACAGAGTAGAGGACGGAGGAGGGGGCAATTTTGTAAAAAATCCCATCCGCTACACTATGTAGCGGACAACTGACACCTTTGTAAAAAAAAAATATCTGGGCCGTCCTTCCGAAAGGATGGATGGCTAGATCGCGCTAGCAAAATCTCCTATTTTACTAGCGCTATCAACAGATCAGCTCTCATATATATATAGGGAGCCGATCCACATCTACAGGTGGAGAAATAGCTATTTCTCCACCACCCATCTAGTTGTCCACGTGTCATCGTGAGCGGCCCAGATTGTGTCTTTTTTAAGCAAACAGCTACTAAGGAGTAGCGGTTAGTATTATGCCCCAATGCCCCTCGCGCGCCTTCCAAAGTATCTAACCGCTACACTGGAGAACAGATAACACTATGACCTTTCCCCATCCCCATTTCAGTCGTCACTCTTGTTCTATCCCTCTATGCAATCATTTCTCTCATCACAAACAACAAACTCAATGAACTCAAATATACCGTTGATTACTTCAACAAACTCAATCAAACAATCTTAAGTCAAACTCCATCTCATCCATGATCAGACTTAAGTAAATGTCAATTAAACCAAAACAATCTCATTCAAAACTGAAAAGTGATACAAAAGAAACTTAAGTTATTATTGGAATATCGAAATA
This sequence comes from Escallonia herrerae, assembly GCA_033070095.1. Lineage (NCBI taxonomy): Eukaryota > Viridiplantae > Streptophyta > Magnoliopsida > Escalloniales > Escalloniaceae > Escallonia > Escallonia herrerae. The sequence goes on along the minus strand of JAVXUP010003301.1, from coordinate 57,902 downwards.
GACCCGAAAAAAAGAAAAAAAGTAAATAACTGTATCTTTAATTTTGCCAGCGGCGACAGATGCTACGACGGTGGCTTGGGACAGTGGTGGTGCCCGGAAGCTTGGGTGCTGTGGCGACGGTTTGGGCCAAAAATGTAGTCGATCGGCCGTCGGATCTGTCCACCAGCGTCTTCCTGGGCACAAATCTGAAAAAAAAAACTCATTTACAGAAAAGGGAAGCTGCGGCGGTGGACAGATGCAATGGCGGTGGGCGGCAGCTTGGGTGCTGTGGTGACGGCTTTGGCCAAAGACGTCATCGTCCATCTGTCCTCGTCTCTGTCCATCAGCGTCGTCGTCCATCGACGTCGTCATTGGGCGGTGATGGCAAATCTAGAAAAACCCATCTACAGAAAATGGATACGACGGTGGGCGGCAGCTTGGGTGCGGTGGCGACGGCTTCGGCCAAAGAGGTCGTCGTCCTACGTCTGTCGTCGGCACTATCCATCGGCGTCGTCATTGGGCAATAGGATGAGAGAGAGAGTGATGGGTCTGAATAGAGTTGTCAATGGGCCGGGCTTGGGCCGGCCCGGCCCAGGCCTAGCGGGCCTCCAATGAAATCGGGCCAGGGCCGGGCCTCACAAATAAAAAACGGGCCGGGCCTAAAACCTGGAATATATGGGCCCAGTCCAAGCCCAGGCCCTAGGCCCAATATTTAGGGCCGGGCTTGGGCCGGGCCCGGGCCCAATCCAAAATTTTTTTTTCCTTTCTTCCCAACTTTTTATTATAAAGACTTCTTCTTCAACAAAGGGCAAAGTTTTTGTAAACGGACCACTGAGTATACAATCACTTTTTCACGAATTAACCCCCTTTTGAAAAGGCAAATTGATGTTGATTGACCATTAACTACGGATTAAGTACAAAAATTAGTTGTTCTAACCCATACATACTGATTTTAAGTGCAAAATTCAATCTCTTTCGTAATATGGTATAAAACCTGTAAATGTCAAAGAAAAATAGAGTAGATCAAACAAAAACAATAACGAGATCGATGAAGATAAAATAACATCTTTTCTTGTTACATTCAAATTCTTTGGTCATTTAAAGAAACATGAGATTATTCTTCAAGACTCTTTAACACGTCACCCACTTCATGAAATTAAATTTAGAATTCAATTCACCTCTTTTGGTTTGAAACAAAAAGAATACATAATTTTTATTTATGTTTAGAATACATGATAATTGTTTTTATAATTATTCCCTTAGCTTGTGACGTAAAACACAAAGTAAATTCTGTAAAATACATTAAATGAAAGCCCACTCAGAAATTATCAAAAACACGTCACAGTCACCACACACCCATACTTTTCTGCGTATGTTAAAGAAAATACTGATCATATGAATTCAATAACACCTCAAAAACTATTAATTTAACTAAAAAGATCCAAAATATCAAAAAAATAATAATGTAATAAAATAGACTTAAAAAAAATAGAAAAGAAAAAAAATTAGGGGGGGGGGGGGGCTAACGGGGTCGGGCTGGGCCAAACCTGGGCCATTTTAGGGCCGGGCCGGGCCCCGGGCCCGTTTCTCAAAGAATTCGGCCTGGCCCTAGCCCAAACCCTAAGGGTTAGGGTCAGCCCGGGCCCAAAAACGGGCCGGGCCAACCCGGGCCAGCCCCCGGGCCACCCGGCCCATTTGACATCTCTAGGTCTGAAAAGGGTGGAGGGCAAATGTGAGAAAAAGGTAACCGCTACTCTTTGTAGCAGTTAGCTTAAAACACACAATCTGGGCGACTCAAGATGACACATGAATGGCCAGATGGATGGTGGAGAAAATTTCTCCACCGGTAGATATAGATCGACTCCTATATATATAAGGTTTGACGTTAAGGCTGGGGTGGTTGAAATGATTGTCACAATAACTCAAAAAGAGAGAGAGAGAGAGAGAGAGTCTTTGTTAGATCCGTGTATGAAGGGGGCTAGCATTAGAAGATTTGTTGAAAATCACACTAGGAGACACATCAAGTTTGTTGGGAATGGCATAGTTTACTTTGACGATCTCCAGAGACCAGGACAAGTTTTCCACTCCAAAAAACAGTAGAACATTGAAAGAGGTGCTCACCTTAGCAACAATTGAATTTGTAGCTAAATATGCAATTATTCTCTAGTTGTGTAATGGTATCGTTCTCACAACGTTGTGTCCAATGTTTTCTATCTACGCTCCTGATCATCATAACAATCGGTCATACTTTGACCGCTGATCATCAAATGAAATTGTATAAATTTCTGAATCCTAGTAATTTCTATCGGGTCAGTGGCCAATGGTATCGTGCACCGTGTCAGATCAACGTACCGGTCAAGTGCAGGCCATTCATACCCGCACGTGAAGATTCCCTAGAGAACTAAACCCTGTGTATTGATTATCGTGCAAACTCATGAGTCATGTAAGATGTAGGCATAGAGGATCTGATTCCAAACATCAGGGACTCCTGGAAGGCACCAATGTACACAATCTGAATAGCTCTTGGGGTTCAGCATCTGCTCTTTAGTTGGAGGTATCCAATGTTTCCTGTAGATAGTTGGGTGAGCTTCTTTTCTGTACTCAGAGAGCTGGGTTATATTCAGAATCTGCACCTTCAAACCTCTTGCTGCCAGTCCCTGTATTGTTCCTTCTGCTGCTCGCATTATTTTGACGTCTGATCCACTTCCCCAATGCCCCTCTTCCAAAATTGGCTCTGTCTCATTGTAGCAGTTTTGGTCAGTGCTCATGCCCCATTCTTCTGCCCTGCAATGTTCACCATAATAATCTATTAGCTCCCAGAGATCCACCATCAGAATCCCGGGTAGAATTCATCCGAAGGACCAATTCTACCAACATTTTTCAACTCTAGATTCGCCTTTTGGTTTTTTTGGCTAGACTTTTCAAATGGAATTAAAACTACGGAAAACAAGGATCACCGATCGTAAGACCTACTTTTTATGATAAGGTGAGAGGCTCATGAAGAGTAAGCGTGTCTTGGTACGATTAATATGAACATCCAACCAATCCGACCAAGTCCTTAGAGCTATTTCGTAGCCAAGTTGCTCCTCTACATCCTCATAAGTAGCATTGGTGTCTTCAAATGATCCCCTCCTGATCACCATTACAGCAACAGAACATTAGGGACGTTCACGGACAAAGTTTGGCATGCTTGTTGTCAATTATCCTCACTAAAGAGGACTCAAAAATTGCTACTAAATGTCTGATCAATAGATGTTCTTGGCAAGTAAGGCATAAAATCGTGTACTTACAGAAGTTTCATATTGGGCTCTCGCCACCACATGAAGGAGTCAAAGACAAGTATATCTGCATCGCTCCATTGCCTGGCATGCTTCTCCATGGAGTTTCGGAAGACTCGATTTCGTACATGATGATTGACAGGATCGTCGCAATTAGATTCCACTAACAATGGTTCCCAATAGAAATCAATTGAGGCATTGTATTCCTTCATTACATACAAACACTTAATCAGCTTTAGTGCTTTGAGTTTGAGCTGTATTTCCAACTGTAGAATGAACCAAGGAAACAGAGCTATCACCAAATACAGAAACTTTCTCAGGGCAAGATCCGACCATTCTTTGGGCCAGTGCATCCCTTCTCAAGGGATCTCTTAAGTCACCAACCTCAGTTTTGAAAAGTCAATCCCCAGGAAAAGGGTTTCACATTTTGTTTTCGTGTTCATTATGTTTAGTTAGTAGTTTCGAAGAACCAAACAGAACGAAAGAAGTATTTGAACTTACAGTTGCCTTAAAGGTGATCAAGGCGTTATGCCAATTCGCATGTTTTTCCGATGAAGGAATCGCTGAATCAATCAAGCAGAGAAGTGAAATCCATTGATTCTTATTCAACGAGTCCCCAGCAAATACAAGCCTCTTGTCCCTTAGCTTCTCCAGCAGTGCTTTGGCATTGAACCTAATGAACACAGAGAAAGTTCCACCAATCTCAATTCAGAAAAAGGAAGTCCCATATAGGAACGAAATATCATGTGCATGTATGCGAGAAAGAGAGAATGAGACCTGGGAAGGTCACAGTCATTGGGTTGCCATCTCCATTCCTGATATTTCAAGTCTTTTCTTCCGTACTTTTCGCAAGCAAAGTCTTCAACCATGAACGAACAATTTTGCTCTTTGTACAGAGGCTGTGACTTGTTATCATAAACCCATTTTCCTAAGAAAAAATCGCAGATCGGAAACGGTTTCTTGAGTGTTTCCTGATCTGTTAGAAGTCTGCTGCTATCTCCGGCGAGATAAACAGCAGTAACCACCAAGGCTGTGAGAAGAAGGCCAACCAGAGAATGGAAGTTGTACAACACTTTCCATATTTGGAGTACTAATTTGTGGGTGCTTGCCATTTACATTCCTACTATGAGACTCAAAAAATTGGGTTGTATGGTACTACTTCTGTTGAATGTGGAGCAAGAGAGCTGCAGTTAAGGGGTGGTTAGAAGACCTGAAAGAATACAAGAGGATTTGTTAGCATTTTCTTCCTGCTTTTGCTCTGCCAACTGACTTTTTAGTACCCTTTCTGATCTTTAATTAAGAAACTACTAACTCAGCTTGATCATTTGATTAATCAATAATGCGGAGAGTCAAGGATTAGTTTGGACATCTCAATCAGGCAATAATAGATGGATTCATAAATATAGACTAGCGATCCGAAACGCTATAAGCTGTCAATTTCAGCAAGTTTAACCAGTAAAGTTTCTTCCTTGTCGTATCAAGGATCGGTGGTAGACATAATCTTCTGTTAATATTTAACGTATTTAAAAAAATTGTTCGAACCACCGAAGTTTATACCTGAGTTCCATCTATGCAAACCATCTTTTGAGCTTGAAAAGAATTTGGTAGATTAAACTTCCAATCTATGCAACTCAACTGGTGAAGGCTTTTGTATTTTTCTTGTGATACACATAGGATACAAGTAGAGGAAGTAAGAAAAGAAATATTAAGCATGGTTGGAAAAATAAATAACTATGTTAGAATCACATGCTCACATGATGGGCTCAAATCAAAGACAAGTCACGTTTTTCTATTACGTTGTTCTGCTAAATCAGTTTATTCGTACCTTTTAATATTTCAGTGGGATTCCTCTGCATTAAAAAATGAGATAGTTTTTGACAGAATTCTGCGAAAGAATTGGCTCGCCATAAACTTAAAGTTCCCAAAAGAATCAAGAACATGAAAGCTTTGCTCTAATCTTTTTTGATACAAGCGTGAAGTGTGTTCCCAAAAGAATTAAGAACGTGGAAGATCTTGTAGTAATAGTCGGGCACTTAGTTAATCTGTAATTAGTTAATGACGTTACATTCAAAAGATACAACAATCACGAAAAGAGTTGTGATGCAGTAAAAATCACTTTCGAACCATAGACTCTCCGAAAACTCCAAAGTACATGAGATTATGTGTACGATTTTTTTTAAGCAAAGAATAGATGAAACAAGATAGAAGAGAATTTTTTGGAGGGAATAAAGTTAATCTCTAAATTTTTTCTGCCTTCCTACCCTTTTTACAGACTTCTTCTCTTGTAACGATTCTTTCTTCCAACATACCACATAGTAGACAGATTACGGGCACACGTGAAAAAAAAAAATTAGGAGAGAAAATGGATAGTTAAAACTAACACTAACCGTGACTTAGTAGACTTAGTTAAAAAGTCTTCTATTTTAATTAGGTTATATAACCACTGATCTTATTTTATATTATTTTTTAACCCAACAAACGTGGCTGATACACATGATAAATATCTGGGACTCTCCTCAGTGGTTGTTGGGAAGTCAAAGAAGGAGGTCTGTGAATCGTCAAGAGAAATATTCTGGCAAAAGTTAGGCAAAGAATTTCTCATATAATCAGTTATCCAGACAATCCCAACCACAAATGAGTTGTTTCAAGCTACAAAATTGAGCTTGTCAGCATCTTGAGTCTCTAATGGGGAGCTTTAGGAGGGGCTTCGCAAGTGGAAGACCAAAGACTCATTGCGTTATCTGGAGGGGTTTTGCCACATAAAAAAGGACGAGGGCCGGTATGAGGTTTCGTAACCTTAAAGCCTTTAATATCTTGTACTTTTGGCCGAATAAGCCACTAAGCAATGACGGAACTAGAATTTCTTATCAAGAAGTGCAAAAATTATATCGAATTCACAAAAAAAAATTTATTAATAAAATAATAGACAAAAACAGAGTAAACTTAAAAAGCTTACGCTCGATTATGAGGTTGTTGGAAAAAAACAGACCAGAATGTTTCCCGAATTGTGCAAATGAAAAATTATGGTTACGAGGTTGGCAAAGACCTTTCGACCAATACGCTCGTCGAACTTTATCTCGAATATTAGGACTATAATCCATAATCTTCGGAAGCAATCCAGGATCCGCAATAAGTTCATCAAAGTTGAACTAATCACGAATTCTGCTTGAGCATGCACAATAGGACCCTTGTTCATTACTGTTAGAACTGGAGACTGCAGAATATTATTTTAATTTTCACATTCATTCTGATTAGACTGCGAGGATTCTGCCAAATTTTCTTTCTCTCTAAAAAGCTTTACCATTCTGAATAAAAAAATACATAATGGAATAAAATCTCAATATCTCTAGTTTTCAACACAATTTTGCATAATTAAATAACTATATATTTCAAGCTCAAGCTCAACCTCCTAATTTTAAAACTAAATCACATTCCAAGCTCAAGCTCCATCTCCCAATCTCAACACAACATCAAATCCTAACAAAACAGTATATTTTCAGCCTCCCAATTTTAAAATTAAATAGCCAAACAAGCTGAAGCTTAACATCACATTCCAATACAATTATAAACTATCTCCAAATTATGAATTAGAAAGTAATTAACCAATTAAGAATTAGCAAAGCAAATTAACCAAATGATTAAGGTGTTCCAACTTCCACCAAATCATCAATAATTTTTGCAATACAATCAAGGCACACTCTTCCAACAAGGCTAAATAATCACCAATTAAGAATTAGCTTTCTATATAATTAAATACTAAAAATTAAACTAAAATTCAAGAAATTAAAGAAGAGGCAGAAAAGCTTACCTCAAAGCAGAGAAGTAGAGTCCTCAGGGCTCAGTTCTCAGTCGCCGGTCGGTCAGTCCTCCCCGTCGTAGGGTCGCCTTCACATCCATTGCTCACTAATTGCACAGCTCGAGAAACGTTCCAGATCTAAACATTTGTTGCCTATTGGCCGTTGCCATCATCGGTGTCCGTGTCTCGGTGCTCGATGAGGTCATCTCCATCCAGATCTGGTCACAACTTGTGCTCGGCCAGTGGCCGTCAGGGCGTCATGAGCTCACGACTGACTAGTCACGGGGTAGTGGGTCACGACTCACAGCCGTCTGGTCTGGCCGTCGCCCGTCTAAGAGAATCATGGAGAGAGCGAGAGACAGAGAGACGGTGTCTTGGGGGACGGGGAAAGAGAACTGAGAGGTAAGGTGTCACGACCCGAACCCACGGGTAGGCCCCCGAGCTTGGCAAGTGAGCCTCAGACCCAATAGACTCCAACCGAGACTCTGCTAGGCCTTATTCGCTAAAATCAATATATGCTGCAGCGAAAATTAAAACTTTTCAAAACTCTACTTACATGTTCATGTTTTCATTTGAATACAACACTCATACTAAAACTTTTCATAGCTCCGATTGTCAACAACTAAAGCTAAACCGAAAATCTAAATATTTAGCAACTCATTCCATGTAGCCTTTGAAGCTCTGCACCAAATTGTCTCATCTTATGCTCCTCACCATCACCTTACTTTCAACCTGAAATGATAAGTAAGGGATGAGCTTCCACGTGCTCAGTAAGTAACCAATGATTCAACTAGGTGGACCAAAGCATGCAGAAAATAACTCACTTTATATTATAGCCATATTAAGACATCTAAAATCATAAAGTTGGAAATTATCAGGAAAGACAAAATAGAGTACATTAAACCAAAAACTGAAGTATAAAATCATTAGCACAAAACTCACGATAACCAGTTCAATCCCACATTAGCTTAACGCTATGCTACGGTCAGCGTACAGGCCCACTGACTAGGACCCGAAATCTCTCCTCCATCAGGGATAAAATTATGTGGACGCAAGGGCGAACCATGAGCAACAGTACTGTGCATCAACGTACAAGCCCCGTTGACCAGGGCCCGAAATCCAACTTTTCCCTGTTGAATATGGGGCACAACAATCGAATAAACTAAAACCCCCCTGATATAACTCAAATATAACTTCCAATAATTGGGGAATACCCGGTAATCCCACTCAAACTGAGAGATCAATTATTATCTTATTAGAGATTGTGACGTGATCCTCGAGGATCCTAACACGATCCTAACACATCTGGCCCATGGCCCAGTCCTACTAGGAGTCTTCTCCTACAGCTATATAAACGGGTTTACCCCTCCAGGTATGGGAGATTGGACAATTCATGCTTTTTTAGAATTACTATCATGTAGCTGCGCTCTGACTTAAGCATTGGAGAGTTCTCCTCCGGAAACCCCACCTGGCGGTCACTCGTTTTCTGTCTTGCAGGTCATCGGTTGAGGCTCGTGTTTCGCAATGTACACGGAGCATATTTTTAGTAGCAACAGATTGGCGCCATCCGTGGGACCAGCCAGCCTAGCCGATTGACCTCAAGAAAACTCAAATAGTTAGATGCTCGGATAGAGTGCTCGGGCACGATTCTGCTCGGGCACACAATTAGGAGAGAAAATGGATAGTTAAAACTAACACTAACCGTGACTTAGTAGACTTAGTTAAAAAGTCTTCTATTTTAATTAGGTTATATAACCACTGATCTTATTTTATATTATTTTTTAACCCAACAAACGTGGCTGATACACATGATAAATATCTGGGACTCTCCTCAGTGGTTGTTGGGAAGTCAAAGAAGGAGGTCTGTGAATCGTCAAGAGAAATATTCTGGCAAAAGTTAGGCAAAGAATTTCTCATATAATCAGTTATCCAGACAATCCCAACACAAATGAGTTGTTTCAAGCTACAAAATTGAGCTTGTCACCATCTTGAGTCTCTAATGGGGAGCTTTAGGAGGGGCTTCGCAAGTGGAAGACCAAAGACTCATTGCGTTATCTGGAGGGGCTTTGCCACATAAAAAAGGACGAGGGCCGGTGTGAGTAGAGATGTCAAAGGGCCGGGCTTGGGCCGGCCCAGCCCAAGCCCATCGGGCCTGCTGTGGGGCCGGGCCGGGGCCGGGCCAGTGGGGCTGCCAACCGGGCCGGGCCGGGCCGGGCCTGCCGAAGGCAAACCTAGGCCCAGTCCAGGCCCTGGCCCTAGGCCCAATATCTAGGGCCGGGCTTGGGCAGGGCCCGGGCCCTTTTTTTTTTTTTTCTTGTTATTCAATTTTAAATTTCATCTCTAGGCAATATTCACAATTTAACGAACCTAATCTTTATCCTTTTATTTCATTATAAGTAATATACATATATATGTATGTATGTATATACATATTTATTTGTTAGCCATTATATTTTTTATTATATGTTAAACATTTTCATACTCTTCTTGGTGAGCTTTATTAATAAAATCTTAACACATAACAATGCTGTTGGGGGGGGGGGGTAAAAGTGGAATTTTGGAAAAGGGGTGGAAGAAAGGGGGGGAAAAGCAAAAAATTCAAACAAGTGGTGGGGCCAAAACCGGGCCGACTTCGGGCCGGGTCAAATCGGGCCGTTTCCGGGCCGGGCCGGGCCAGGCTTTTTCGCATAAATTGAAGGCCTGGTCCAGGCCCAGGCCCCAAGCCCGCTTGTGCTGGGCCGCTATTGTTCATGGATGGGGCCGGGCCAGCCCGGGCCAGAACCGGGCCGGGCCGGGCCAGCCCACGGGCCGCCCGGCCCGTTTGACAACTCTAGGTGTGAGGTTTCGTAACCTTAAAGCCTTTAATATGTTGTACTTTTGGCCAAATAAGCCACTAAGCAATGACGGAACTAGAATTTCTTATCAAGAAGTGCAAAAAATATATCGAATTCACCAAAAAAAAATTATTAGTAAAATAATAGACAAAAACAGAGTAAACTTAAAAAGCTTACGCTCGATTATGAGGTTGTTGGAAAAAAACAGACCAGAATGTTTCCCGAATTGTGCAAATGAAAAATTATGGTTACGAGGTTGGCAAAGACCTTTCGACCAATACGCTCGTCGAACTTTATCTCGAATATTAGGACTATAATCCATAATCTTCGGAAGTAACCCAGGATCCGCAATAAGTTCATCAGAGTTGAACTAATCACGAATTCTGCTTGAGCATGCACAATAGGACCCTTGTTCATTACTGTTAGAACTGGAGACTGCAGAATATTATTTTAATTTTCGCATTCATTCTGATTAGACTGCAAGGATTCTGCCAATTTTCTTTCTTTCTAAAAAGCTTTTCCATTCTGAAAAAAAAACACATAATGGAATAAAATCTCAATATCTCTAGTTTTCAACACAATTTTGCATAATTAAATAACTATATATTTCAAGCTCAAGCTCAACCTCATAATTTTAAAACTAAATCACATTCCAAGCTCAAGCTCCATCTCCCAATCTCAACACAACATCAAATCCTAACAAAACAGTATATTTTTAGCCTCCCAATTTTAAAATTAAATAGCCAAACAAGCTTAAGCTTAACATCACATTCCAACACAATTATAAACTATCTATGCACCAAATTATGAATTAGAAAGTAATTAGCCAATTAAGAATTAGCAAAGCAAATTAACCAAATGATTAAGGTGTTCCAACTTCCACCAAATCACCAATAATTTTTGCAATACAATCAAGGCACACTCTTCCAACAAGGCTAAATAATCACCAATTAAGAATTAGCTTTCTATATAATTAAATACTAAAAATTAAACTAAAATTCAAGAAACTAAAGAAGAGGCAAAAAAGCTTACCTCAAAGCAGAGAAGTAGAGTCCTCAGGGCTCAGTTCTCAGTCGCCGGTCGGTCAGTCCTCCCCGTCGTAGGGTCGCCTTCACATCCATTGCTCACTAATTGCACAGCTCGAGAAACGTTCCAGATCTAAACGTTTGTTGCCTATTGGCCGTTGCCATCATCGGTGTCTGTGTCTTGGTGCTCGATGAGGTCGTCTCCATCCAGATCTGGTCACAACTTGTGCTCGGCCAGTGGCCGTCACGGGCGTCATGAGCTCATGACTGACTAGTCACGGGGTAGTGGGTCACGACTCACAGCCGTCTGGTCTGGCCGTTGCCCGTCTAAGAGAATCATGGAGAGAGCGAGAGACAGAGAGACGGTGTCTTGGGGGACGGGGAAAGAGAACTGAGAGGTAAGGTGTCACGACCCGAACCCACGGGTAGGCCCCCGAGCTTGGCACGTGAGCCTCAGACCCAATAGACTCCAACCGAGGCTCTGCTAGGCCTTATTCGCTAAAATCAATATATGCTGCAGCGGAAATTAAAACTTCTCAAAAACTCTACTTACATGTTCATGTTTTCATTTGAATACAACACTCATACTAAAACTTTTCATAACTCCGATTGTCAACAACTAAAGCTAAACCGAAAATCTAAATATTTAGCGACTCATTCCATGTAGCCTTTGAAGCTCTGCACCAAATTGTCTCATCTTATGCTCCTCACCATCACCTTACTTTCAACCTGAAATGATAAGTAAGGGATGAGCTTCCACGTGCTCAGTAATTAACCAATGATTCAACTAGGTGGACCAAATCATGCAGAAAATAACTCACTTTATATTATAGCCATATTAAGACATCTAAAATCATAAAGTTGAAAATTATCTGAAAAGACAAAATAGAGTACATTAAACCAAAAACTGAAGTATAAAATCATTAGCACAAAACTCATGACAACCAGTTCAATCCCACATTAGCTCAACGATATGCTACGGTCAGCGTACATGCCCACTGACTAGGACTCGAAATCCCTCCTCCATCCGGGATAAAATTGTGTGGACGCAAGGGCGAACCATGAGTAACAGTACTGTGCATCAACGTACAAGCCCTGTTGACCAGGGCCCCAAATCCAACTTTTCCCCGTTGAATATGGGGCACAACAATCGAATAAACTAAAAACCCCCTGATATAACTCAAATATAACTTCCAATAATTGAGGAATACCCGGCAATCCCAGTCAAATTGGGAGATCAATTATTATCTTATTAGGGATTGTGACGTGATCCTCGAGGATCCTAACGCGATCCTAACACATCTGGCCCACGGCCCAGTCCTACTAGGAGTCTTCTCCTACAGATATATAAACGGATTTACCCCTCCAAGTATGGGAGACTGGACAATTCATACTTTTTTAGAATTACTATCCTGTAGCTGTGCTCCGACTTAAGCATTGGAGAGTTCTCCGCCGAGAACTCCACCTGGCGGTCACTCATTTTTTGTCTTGCAGGTCATCGGTTGAGGCTCGGGTTTCGCAATGTACGCGAAGCATATTTTTAGTAGTAACAGATTGGCGTCATCCGTGGGACCAGCCAGCCTAGCCGATTGACCTCAAGAAAACTCAAACAGTTATATGGCAAACGGCCGGTGGCAAGACGTCGGAACCATCAACATAATTGTCACCGCCTCGGGCCTCCAAAGTTAACTATCGCAAAAGGGAAACAAATTCATCTATCGGAGTGAACCCCATTATTTTCGGCAACGACGAAAACATGTAATTGACGTACAATGAGATCTCTTTTTACTGTTGTTTTCTCCGGAGTCATCAACCGAAAAAAAAAATAGTTCGTAGCTCGAAGACCGCCCGTCAACAGCGCCTACACGAGTAGCGCCACTCTTGCACAACCATTGTCACTGGGGTCGCGGCACCACAAACGGCCGCCACGGCCGGAGCAATTACAATAACCCAGCATCACTAGCCCCAGCCCGTGCCATTACCGCCACGACAGGCAGCGCCATCACCGTCAGCATCGACGTCAGAAGGTGCCGTACAACCCTCGCAGGTCAAAGTTCGCAATACCGCAACGCCATCGCCACGTCACCACTACAACCAACGGCGAAGGTGCCATCTCGCCGTCCTGCTCCCCGACATTGGTCCTAACGTTGCGCCGGCCAAGTCAACGCCGTTGCGACCAACAACTACAAGCAGCTCCGTCCCCGGCTACCAACCGCGGCGAAGCCGCCGTCATCGCTGCGACTCGCGACAGGCAGCGTTGTCACCACCGCACCGTGGGGACCCCCCAGCTCTAACTCTAGCCACGCATATGCCACTGCAGTCACCGGCGACGCAAAGCTACTAGAAAACCGCGACGAGCACCATAAGCCGTCGGCCACCGCCGATAAACATTCTGAAGAAAAAAATATAAAGAAAGAGAGAGGAGGATGTCACAGCAGCGCCACCAGGAGACTCGTGCCGTCGAGATGCCTCCACCGCGCGACGCCGTCGCGTCGCCATCTCGCTACTATTTGCTTCATCGTCGCCTGCCAGATTCGTTCTACCGCGGCCACAAGCAACACGAAGCTACGCGTTGCCACGGCCCCTACTCGTCCATCAGCTTTCACTTTTGAACAAATCGGAGAGAACACATCGGCCACCAAGGTAACCCAATCGACGCCACCGCCGAGGTAGCCGATCGGCGCCGCCGGGAAGACAGCCAATCGGTGCCACCGCTGAGGCAACAGATTGACGGGGGGGGGGGGGGGTGAAGGCATCCACACAGAGCTGACCAACACCTCCTCACGCCGTTGCTGGCCGCGACGATTGCCTCCGTTACGCCAGCTCCCTCTGGCGGTCGGATCTCTCTTCAGGCGTTAGCTCTGTTCGTCAAGACAAAAGGGGGGCTCGATCTACTGTTCGTGAAACTGGAGGAGCAAACACAAAAAAGGTGCACTCCTTCCTTTTAGAGCATTTAATGTTTTAACCCCTTAAAAATGCATAATTATAATTAAGACCCAAAGGGTCTCATTTCTTCATCTTATGCCACACTTAAACAAAAAAAAGTAAAAGTATAACGTGGTTAACCTTTCCAAGACCCGAAGGTTTTATTTATTCCACTTAGGCTGCATCCTTTTTAAAAGCATTAAGTTATTAGCCGTTAGAAAAGCCTATTTAGATTTAAAGACCACAAGGTCTTACTTATTTGGCATATACCATAAATTTTTTAAGGCCTTGAGCTTTTTAGAGTGCATATTTAGATGGTCTCATTTAATTCGCGTATGCTATGCATTCTTTAAAGTGTGCACACATTTTATATTTTGTCGCTAAAAAGAATTAAGTGACTACGCTTTTAGGCGTCTACAAGCCTCCTTAAAGGCTGCTTCTTGTGCGCTTCTTTAATCTAGACCTATTTAATATTTGGTCTAGCATTATCTAGTCACGTCAATTGATGTGAGTATATTACATGTCGTGTCCTACCGACTGCTATGACTTTTTAAGCTCACTTGCGACACGCAGTGCAGCATATTAGTCGCTTAACCAGCAAAGCCCTAGTAGGGCCACAGTGTCTGAACACCGCTCTTATTTATGTGTTAAAAACATAGTTGCATTTTCATATGCTTTATTGCTTCAAAGGCTGTTTTTTCAGTCATGTACTTTTATTTCTTGCAAGGGTTTAAACTATGCCAGCGAGTATCAACAGTGACGTATAAACCACTTCTTAAGCAAGGAATAAATTCACAGCACCCGGCGACTTAAAAGTCACTCCTAGGGTTTTTGCTGCAGTATCTTGCCATCACGGCATTATATATCGTTTCATGGTCATGGCCTCTATCTATGGCATATTCACATCGCTGCTTGTTGAGAAGCTAGGTCAACAATGATGGAAGCACACATGCTGCCAACGTATCTAGTGAATCGCCAGCTATGCCTGACGGAATTCGTATCCTCTGGCTTTATATGCTCGTCCAATCTATCAAACGGATTATGGTCTTCTATATTGCTCCCGCAGGTCTTCTTGTGATCGGGCCCTACATGTAGGCTGAAAAGTCGTCTTTATATATCCATGCCTTCTCAAAGGTCGGGGGGCTTTATATTTCATGAGATCATTCTTATACAGGCTTAATGCATTGTGTCTTATCAGACAGGGAGGTTCGCCACAGGGACCATATTATGGGCTCCATGACCCGCGCCTTCTTATTTGGCATTGCGACAACAAGAACGAGAAACCCCTGAGGGCACAAACGACGAGAGTTCTAAGTTCCGTCAAACCCTCAAGGGAGCGTACAACGAGAACTCTAAAGTTCCGTCAAACCCCTAAAGGCACGTACAACGAGGACTCTAAAGTTCTGTTAAACCCCCGAGGGCGCGTACGACCAGAACTCCAAGTTCCGTTAAACCCTCGAGGGCGTGTAAGATAAGAACTCTTAAAATTCCGTCGAACCCTCGAGGGTAATTGCATGAGCCCCGGCTCCATCCGCCCCCGAGGGCCCATAAGACGAGAACTCTTAAGTTTCGTCAAACCCCCGAGGGTATTTGCGTGAGCTCCGCACTCCATCAGTCCCTCGAGGGACGAACACCCCCAAGGGTGATAGGATAGATTTTGAGCTCTATCCGAACGGTTTAGCTACAGTTCTAACCCGTGAAACGGCAAATGATTATGGGACTTCATCCTCCCACCATTCTTTGTCAATTCAAAACCCAGCCAAGCGTGAGTGCGAGGCTTCTTTGCCAACTCTTAGCTGATGATAAGAGTTCGCGACAAAGTAAAACGCAAGCATGATGTGGTCGGCTTGAGCTCAAGAACACACACTTGCACAAAATGAACACCGTCCAAAAGAGAGGTGACCCCTCGAGGGGACATTCAAACACTTAGCACATGCAACAACTTGCATGCACAGCGTTGTGTCCTCTCCCGAGAGAGGCTACCATGGGGCACATACAAATCTGACGCATATCTCGAGACACCAGGTATAAACTTCCTCAGCCAAACATTTTAGCTAAGGAAGTGGGGGGCTTATGATATAACTCAAATATAATTTTCAATAATTGGGGAATACCCGGCAATCCCAGTCAAACTGGGAGATCAATTATTATCTTATTAGGGATTGTGACGTGATCCTCGAGGATCCTAACATGATCCTCGAGGATCCTAACATGATCCTAACACATCTGGCCCTCGGCCCAGTCCTACTAGGAGTCTTCTCCTACAGCTATATAAAGGGGTTTACCCCTCAAGGTAAGGGAGACTGGACAATTCATGCTTTTTCAGAGTTACTATCCTGTAGCTACGCTCTGACTTAAGCATCGGAGAGTTCTCCGCCGGGAACCCCACTCGGCGGTCACTCGTTTTCTGTCTTGCAGGTCATCGGTCGAGGTTCGGGTTTCGCAATGTACGCGAAGCATATTTTTAGCAGCAACACCCCCTTTGGGCTCATCGTAAACGAAATCACTCAACAATTGATCGTCAACCATCCATACACCCTTTCAATAATTATTAATCAATATTCACAATAACGTCAAATACCAAACATTTCAAATTTGAGTTCCATTTCAATTTCTAAGCACAACATAATTTACATGCTGGTCCGGTTTTTCTTTAATGAGAAATAAACCACTAAAAGCTTTTTGGTAAATTAAGCCAGAACAGATAAACATAATTAAAACAGTCAATGTTGATGAATATTACTTTTTAACAGTAGAAAACATATATATTATATGTAAAAATACTGATTGAATCAATGGGTCACTTACCTGACGCTACGCATTCCTCGTATTAAAATCTCCGAAGCGACGATCATGCTGCTATATTTGACTCAAGAACCTTCAATGCTATTATTTTCCTCTTTATGTCTCTATACGTGCTTTAACATCGGTCAACACCATATCCCTTTTCTACTGAACCTAAATAACAAACCACACGGATGTCATTCATTTTCGCTCCAGCACGCTTAAGTATTATGTTTCTCTTAAATGAGTAAAATTTTAGCCGACCGTCCCTCGACTTTTGTATAATTACCTATTTGCCCCCAATGCTTAAAGTACCTTATCCACCTAGATATAACCTAAAAGAGTCTTTTTCAAACCATTGATGGGTAGTTCAAACATGAACAGTCTTTACCGAAATTTCTCGCTTGGAATCCTAAATTGCTCATTAAATTGAGCACTAAGGAGTCTATTTTAAAATATATTAAAACAGCAACAAAATATCACGAAATTTTAGACATTCAAGTGTCTCTGTAAGTTCAGCTCACTGTAAAATTTTTGGCTAGAAATGAGCTTGTTTCCTATACCAACACAATTCAAAAACTTGTTTTCAAAATAAAATCATTTTAGGCCCTTCCTATGTCCAGAAAAATCTAAAACAATTACACATCGAAGGTTTCATAAAAATAAATTGGGTTTCAGTTCGGTACTTTGTCTAAATCAGTTCTTAAGTGGCTTTTAAAAATCAAAGTAGGGGCTGCCCACTAAAAATTTACTCTACATTATCTTCTTCCTCGAGAAAATCTAAGGCTAACCCTAGTTGGTACTCTATCTTCTCTTTCTCATCAAACACACCCACCACCCAGTCATGGCACACAAGCAAAAACATCAAATTCCTACAAGAGATGACACTTAAAATACCCAACAAGGATGAATTCGAGAGAAAAGGGTAAGAATTATACCTAATAGAAATCTGTCCGAGTAGAAACTGACATTTTGGGCCCGAAAATAATCTCAAAAAAATTCGCTCCTTCTAGAAAGTTTTAGTTCGTGGAAAAATAGACGATTTAGGCTTTTGAATCACCTAAATTGGATATCAAATCATAAAGTTAGGGCTAGCCGAAAACCTAAACAGGAAATCTATCTAATTTTGAGAAGACGTTATTTTTAGATCTGAATATGATGTCAAATGGATACAAACTCTTCTACAAAGTTGTATATTGTAAAAATTTACACAATTTAAGCTCTTGAATCACCTAAATTGGATATCGAATGATAAAGTTAGGGCTAGTCAAATACCTAAATAGGAAATCTGTCTGATTTTGAGAAAATGTTATTTTTCGATTTGAAGATGATGTCAAATGGATATGGCTACTTCTACAAAGTTGTTGATCGTGAAAATTTACATGATTTAGGATTTTAAATTGCTAAAATTGGATATTTAATGACAAAGTTAGGGCTAGTCGAATACCTAAATAGAAAATCTGTCTGATTTTGAGAAAACGTTATTTTTCAATCTAAAGATGATGTCAAATGGATACGGCTTCTCCTACAAAGTTATAGATTGTGAAAAGTTACATGATTTAGAATTTTTAATAGCCTAAATTGGATATCGTATGAGCAAATTATGACTTATCAAAAATATGGATGTATGCTACAGGAATTCAGGAATTTTTTTGATCTATAGTTTCTCCTAGGGATTTTAGGTAAGAATGAAAAGAACACATATGAGATGGTTGATCTTATAAGCCACATTATATATTCGCTCTAATTTTTTTTTTACTAAAGTGCCCCCAAAACTTTTGTTTTGTTTTTAATTCACCCAAAACTGTTTAATATAACGAAAAGACCCTAAAACTAATTATGTCAAAGTTAGAACAAAATTTTCGATAGAATGAAAAATTTTGGGTGTTACATAAGGACTGGGATGAAATTCCTCAAAAAACAAAAACCAAAACAATTTTTTTTCCAAAAGTTCAGGGGGTGCACTACCCCCACCCCCCCCTCCCAAATTCCCACGTGGTTCAGCCCTTATAAACAAGCCTTGAGGATCATTACCCTTTCAAATTCGGTGCTCTTTAATGTACCCAGCTCCAACTATTTTCCGAAATGGAATTTCTTTACGGCAACTCTTAGTAGTAGACCGTCTTTAACATGGTGAGGTATTTTTTCAATGAAGAAGATAATGGCGGTGAGAAGCACAAAAATATGGGATGACCTGGTCTGCACCAACACATATTTTTTGCTAATAACTTATTTTTCTGAAGAAGATAATGAGGATTCAGATTAGGAAATTATTTTCACATGAGAACTAACTTCTCAGAATGCGTTCGTGTTGATAATAGACAAGTGGAGTGGATTATTTATTAGTGGATAGTTAGTTTCTAAGTGTGAGCAGCTATTTTTTAAGTTGGGTAGTTATGTTTTCTTGGTAGTTATTTTCTACAATATAATTTGTAATATAAATGTTAGGTCAAAGAAGGAACATAAAATATCATCAAACCTTCTTTTCTTTTTCTTTCATGTTTAGAGGCTTTTGCTACCTCTTGATAGGGATTTCAGTTTCCAGACTTGAGAACACTGTACTTTTTAATTAAACGTTCACCATCAATCAAAAGCTATCTTTGTCTTTTTTTGGGCACACATTGTTTATATTTTCAATTTAGTTTTTCATTTTCAGAGAAGTTTTGAGTAAGAGGCCAAAAAAAAAAAACTCACATTAAAATTGGGAGTTTGCCTATCAGCTCAAACATTGGAAGCCCGATGGGATCATTTTATCTGAAAGCAACAAATGCCAAATACTAGAAGTAAGGGTGTTTGGAACTATGTTTCCAAACAATTCCTTAAAATTTCAGATCTTATGTGATGAAATAAGGGCCAAATTTTGGATTAATTTAATGACAAGTCATTCTTTGGTCCCTAAAAATGATAAACGATTTGTACATTCATCTTACACAGATGTTACACTAACTGATTTAGGAATTTTTTGTGAGGATTTTATGATTTGCATGAACGCAAATCATAACGAACTTATTCTATTAACAGTTCTGATAGCAACTTTTAAAGAATTATAGAAGTTTGAAGATAAGATTAAAAGTGATATCAGTCTAGATTTTCATCAAATTTGTTTGGAAATACACCGATGAAGTAGCAGAATGTCTAAAGACGATTTTCAAAATTAGATTGATGAAAGAGGAAGTCGAACGGCTCCTTTCATCAATTGTCATGGTTGGTACAAAAATAATAATTAAGGCTTTTGACTATATCCAATTGTCACACATTGAGAAATATCAAGTTACAAGTTAATGCAATTGAGTTTGTTAAAGAGCAAGTTTTTCGGCCATCTTTGGTAAAAACTTCTAAAAATAGTGTTATTGGGAGCATATTAATGATCCAAAGGACCATAAAATATTTTCTACATCGAAAGAATATGTAATGGTGGGGGTTATCGATGCTCTGAAAATAAGAGCAATAGGTTTTTATCAAAGAAAATGTCACTGGAGGCTCTAAACCAACAATCAGATTCATCATCACACGAAAAAAGGCCAAAACATGATAATGGCCGGGCAGGTAAATGTTTCGAAAAGCCATTTGTGATGGAAAATCACTCCAATTTTTATGGATACTAAGGTACAAATACATTTAGAAAATTTTTAGATCCATCGTATTTAGGTATGCAACACCGATTTTGGATTTGTGGTTCACACGAATATTTTATTTTGGTTTAAATGCTTAGAAATCAACATAATTTATATGCTGTTTTGAGAGAGAGAGTTCATTCAATAAGACAATCATACTACTGTGATATCGTATTCTTTAATTTGTATGCATAGTGGCCTGCTGGATAATGTTTTTCTAAGAGAAGCATAAAATCACTCAATTTAATTGTTTGCAATGCCATCAATAGTGAAAATTACTGTAATTTTGAAAGGGTGCAAGGTTATCGATAGTAAAAATGCTTTCACTTTGTGTTTGCAATGCCATCAATAATGAAAATTACTGTAATTTTGAAAGGGTGCAAGGTTATCGATAGTAAAAATGCTTTCACTTTGAAGATTGTATAACTATCTTTAGTTAAAATACTTTTATTCTGAGAAATGCAAGCCTATTAATAGTGACCGGGCGTATGGATAGTGAATTTTATCTTTATACTGGTGTACGAAATGTTATATATATATATATATATATATATATATATATATATATAGGGAGCTGATCCATTGATAGCGCTAGCAAAATAGGACAAGTTGCTAGCGCGATCTGGCCGTCCATCCCGAAAGATGGACGGCCCAGATCTTTTTTTTCTCGTTTTTTTAAGTACGTCCGCTACATTATGTAGCGGACAATTTTTTGTATTTTTTTGACAATAATACCCTCCGTAGTCCGTCCGCTACATAATGTAGCGGACAAGTTTCCGTTACGTCCGCTACATTATGTAGCGGACAAATTTTCAGACTCTGTTATGTCCGCTACACAATGTAGCGGACGAGTAGCACATTAATTTTGCTGACATCTCTCTCTCTTTCTCATCAATTTCTTCTGTCTCTTCTGTCTCTTTCTCTCTCCTTCCTCTCTCTTTTCTCTTCTCTCACCACTTTTCTGTTTTCTCCCTCCTCTCTCCTCCTTTCTGTCTCTTCTGTTTTCTTACCACTTTGTTAATCAGAAATGGGATCTTCCTTTCGGTATACGCATAAAAGAGTTTGAGCATATCGACCCTTAGAGCATGGCTTTCATCTACAATTTCAACGGTTCCATTCACTTCGAAGCAGAAGCTATGGTTCCACAATTTCGTCGTTTCATGGTGTGGCGGTTGCTTTTCACTTTGATTCACAGGTTGTGGCCGATGGGAGGCGTAGATGGTAGATCTGCTCAAGCTATGTGCCATGGGGTGCCTTGGCTTTTAATCTATTCACATTCGGTGGTTACATTATGAGCGTTTCCATGCTTGATCTATGCTCCGAAGCTTCTTCATTAATTGGTTCCTCCGGCGCCCCAAAAAACGGGTTGAGTAAAACAAGCCCGGACAGAGAAAGAGACCCACGAACAAGAACGAACTTGATCTGTACATCAATCCAATACAATCCAATTTTGATCCAATTGTGCTGGTGATGGCGGTTGTTTTGCTGTTTTTGGAGTTGCTTTTCTCGTGCTGGAATCGGCTGCAATTTGCTCCTCTTCCCTTTCTGAAGAGAAACGAGAGAGAGAGAATTAATAAGAGAAGGAGAGAGAAAGAGAAAAAATGATTAGAGAGAGGAGAGAGAAATGAAAGAATGTCGTGCCATTAATGAGAGAAAGGAGAGAGAAAGAGAAAAAAGGTAAAAAAATTTGTCCGCTACATAATGTAGCGGACGAGAGAAAGGAGAGAGAGAAAGAGAAAAAAAATGTCAGAGCATTTATGAGAGAAAGGAGAGAGAAAGAGAAAAAAAGTCAGAAAACTTGTCCGCTACATAATGTAGCGGATGGGATCTTTTTAAGTTGGAGGGTATTTTTGTCAAAAAATCGTCCGCTACATAATATAACGGACGGACTTAAAACAAACGTAAAAAAAGATCTGGACCGTCTATCTTTCGGGATGGACGGCCAGATCGCGCTAGCAACTTGTCCTATTTTGCTAGCGCTATCAATGGATCAGCTTCCATATATATATATATATATATATATATATATATATATATATATATATATATATGAAGGTCACAGTCATTGGGTTGCCATCTCCAATACTGATATTTCAAGTCTTTCCTTCCGAACTTTTCGCAAGCAAAGTCATCAAGCATGAACGAACAATTCTGCTCTTTGTACAGGGGCTGTGACTTGTTATCATAAACCCATTTGCCTGAGAAAAAATCGCAGCTCAGAATCGGGTTCTTGAGTGTTTCCTGATCTGTTAGAAGCCTGCTGCTATCTCCGGCCAGATAAACAGCAGCAACCACCAAGGCTGTGACAAGAAGGCCAACAAGAGAATTGAGGTTGTAAGACACTTTCCATATCTGGTGTACCAGTCTGTGGTTGCCTGTCATTGACATTCCTACTATGAGACTCAAATTGGGTTGTATGGTACTATTTCTGTTGAATGTGGAGCAAGAGAGCTGCAGTTAAGGGGTGCAACAGGATTTGTTAGAACTTTTTTTCCTGCTGCTGCTCTGCAAACTAACTTTCTATACCCTTTCTAATCTTTAAGTAAGAGACCGCTAACTCGTCTTAACCATTTGATTAATCAATAGTGCGAGAGTCAAGGATTAGTTTAGATATCTCTATTAGCTAACAGATGATCGAATGAATATATAGTAAGAGCGACGTGAAACATTTTTAAGCCGTCAGTATCAGCTATTTTAACAAGTGAAATTTCTTCTTATCGTAAAAAGGATTTTCAAAAACATGATGTTCTGTCGGTTGATTTTAACATATGTAACAATGTTCCAACAACCAATGTTTATATATGAGTTTCATCTATACAAACCATCTTTTGAACTTGAAAAGAATTTTGGTAGGTTAACCTTCCGATCTATGTAACTAACTGATGAAGGTTTTGCATCTTTCTTGTGATACAGTAGGATACAAGGAGAGGGAGTAAGAGAAGAAAATATTAATTGTGGTTGAAGAAATAAAGAACAACGTCAAATATCTTAGAATAACATGATCACGTGAAGCCTCAAATTAAAAATGAGGCACGTTTTTCAACCACATTATTCAACTTAATTAGTTTATTCGCACCTTTCAATATTTTTAGTGGGACTGGGATTCCGTAGGAATTGGCTTGCTATAACTTAAAGGTTCCCAAAAAATCAAGAACGTGAAACTTTTAACTTGTCCTAGTCTTTTTTGATACAAGTGTTTATGGTATACGGGTCTAGCCCCGTACATCTACGTCGGATCCGACCCGATTAATGAGTTTAACTCCAAGGATACCAGAAGTTTTAAGATTTATTTCTTAATAATGTCAGTAAGTGAGGTGAATGTTGGGCTCGAAAAGAGATGGAAAAAATTGAGATCTTCTCGATCCATTCTTCTTCGCGCCTACCTATATTGGGAGAAAAAGACTTTTGGACAGTAAAAAAATGAATCGGGCTCGCGTAATCTAATCTACCATGGAGCATTTGATCGTGACACTTGTTGGCACATGAAAGAACGGCGAGATTCTGGAGATTTGGCATGTTTCGTGATTTTTCGCCTGTGTATAGTATACGTGTTCACGTACACACATTATTTGAATTAGTATCGAATTCCTTTGAGTGTGAACTGTGACGCTGGAAGCTTTTAGAGATGGTAGGAATGATAAGAACACTCTTTTGAAGAATGTAAAAAGGAATGTTATTAGCGTAACTAGTGTTAGCACCGGATTTATTTTGAACTAAAAAATGACAAATGCTTCGTACAATGGTGTCGTCGCCTAGCAACGGATTTGTGTTGAACTAAAGAATGACAAATGCTTCGTACAATGGTGACACCATATGGTTATGAATTAAACCTTAAAAAAAGTAACATTGAGACTTGAATTTGATGTCCCGTGGATTTCTTTAGTTTTATCTTGCATCACAACTGTTACAAAATCGCTCTCGATAAATATGTATGGAACACGATAACCAAATAAGAAAATACAAGAAATATGAGAGAACTCAAATCCATTATGCACAAGTCAGATTTACAACGATCCCTCACGTTTATCTCTCATCTGTTTTCCTACTCAGAGAAGGACTCTTCTATCTTGGCCTTCTCAAAGAAGGACTCTTCTTTGGGAAGGCCAGAGAAGGACTCTCCTCTCTTGGCCTACTCAAAGAAGGACTCTCCTCTCTTGGCCTACTCAAAGAAGGACTCTTCTCTCTTGGCCTACCCAAAGAAGGATTCATCTCTCTTGTTTGCCTACTCAAAGAAGAACTCTCCTCTCTTGCCCTTAAACACAGTACAAGACACCTTACTTATACTTGGAGAAAGCAGCGATTTTCTCTCCCCAACCAATGTGGGACAAGATGTCTTATATACTAAGGGCCTAGTTGCAACCTTCTTTGAGTAACCGATGTAGGACATAAATACAAGACATATATCAACAACAACCTTTTCTTATCCGATCATGTTGAATGGGGGGAACGATTGCAATGGGCGGGGCTTTAACGAGAATAATGTTTGAATAATGATGTTGGAGACAAAAATGTTACCGAAACCCACTCTCACAAATATGAGGAGGAAGATATTGAGAGAACTTGAAGAGAATACACACAATATATCTAACAATTTTTATCTCATACTTCTTCTTTTTCTTATACTTGCATCATTCTTACATCTTTTTATAATGCTTCTCAGTAACTTATAGACATGCAATTAAACTACCACTAGTCCACTATTCTAATAACATATTATTCCACTACTTGCACTGAGCACATATCACTACTGCACCGCTAACACACTTTAATAACATACTAACATATCATACTAATCACCACTCTAAAGAGCTAAAGTTTATTTTCCATCAAACCCTTTATCGCCTTCAATGTTCCTGCTTGCACCACGATTTTTCTTGTATCCCTGTAGATCGAAAGGATGAATCCAGGGAGTTGCGGTAGGGAGAAATTTCCCGAGGATTTGACATTTGTTCTTTTTTGTTAATCTTCGATTTGACGAACTCAGAAGCTGCTGCAATGAAAGGAATTCTGGAGACATATGAGAAAGGCTCTTGCCAATAAGTGAATCTTTAGATATCATCACTGTTTTTAGCTAAAACACACATGCAGTCGGTCACTAAAGGGGAGATAACTATATGCTATCAGACTTCCATCAGATCAGCTTCGACAGAGCCACACGCCGTCACAGATCAAAGAATCCAGATCTTTAGCTGCTTTTGCCTGCTATGCACTTGTTACCGTCTTCCAAGACTGGGTGCATGACTTTTTGCCGCAACGAGATCTCTATTTTTCATATTGTATGTGTGTGTCTTTTGCTTTGTATATATCCTAGCTCTGTTGGAAAACCCTTGTAATTTTGATCAGGAAAGTGTAGCTTTATGTATCCTTGTCTGTAATCACCATGAGGTGCTAAACTCTTTTCATATCTATGACATTCTACTTTATACCAAAAAAGAGGGAGATAGTGAGCATTTTGATGCAAACTTGGCTGACACACAAGATAAATATCTTGGACTCCCCTTGTTGGAAGGAAAGGCAAAGAAGGAGGTCTTCGGATCGTCAAAAGAGTCTGCCTAAAGGTGCAAGGATTGGAGATAACATTTCTTATCGAAGGCAAGGTAGGTAAAGAATTTCTCATAAAATCAGTCATCCAGTCAATCTCAACCTACGCTATGTTTCAAGCTACCAAATCATTTTTGTCACGATTTGGAGTCTCTAATAGGAGCTTTAGGAGGGGCTTCGCAAGTGGAAGGCCAAAGACTCATTGGTCTTCAGATATCCCTCCAAGCATGTGGAGGAGTGTGACTTATGATAGCTGGGTATAAGTGTATTAGGCTTAGTTATAATGGCCCATTCAATTAAATTAAAGTCCATTAATTATCTAGCCTTTTGTTGGGAGGTTAAAGACTTAAAGGGAAATTAAAAACCCTAACGGTCCGTTTGGAACCAATTCTTTTAGGATTTGGATTTTAGATTTAGAATTGGATTTGTAAGTCAATTCACTTTTTTTTGTTTGGAACGAAAAGAAATTCAAATCACAGAATTCCAATTTTGTGTTTGGAGAACATAGGAAATGGAAAGGTAATAAATTTTTAGACAATTATATCCTTGACTTACGATGAAAAATAAATTACGGTAAGTGATTTCAAGTGTGCTAGTGCCACCACATGGTGGTCATGGTGGCAGTAGCACTGCACGGGGTGGCAACATCGACAGTGAAAATGGCGGGGTGATTAAGTGATGGTAATGATAGTAGTGGTGGTATTGAGGTGTAACAGGGTATAACTGGTGCTCATTAGCTGACGTCAATAGTGATGCCGGTGGCAGTAGTGGTGACAGCGATAGTAGTGGCGGCAGTGGTGGTGACAGTAGTGGTGGCAATAATGGTGGCAGTGGTGATGGTGGTGGTGTTGGCAGTAGTGATGGTGACGGTGGTGGCGGTGGCATTATTGGTGGTTGTGGCGGCCACAGTGGTGGTGGCGGCGACGGTGGCAATAATGGTGGCAGTATGGTGACGACAGTGGTAGTTATGGCAGTACTAGCAGTGGTGGTGGTGATGATGGCGGCGGTGGCAGTTGTAGTGGCAACGGTGGTAGTACTGAAGGTGGTGACAGTGGCGGTAGTGGTAGTGGTAGAGGATACATCAGAAGTGGTGGTGGTGGTAGTAGTGGTGACAGTGGCAATAGTGGTGGCAGTGGTGGTGGCAGTAGTGGCAGCAACAGTGGTAGTTATGGTACTACTGGTGGTGTTGGCGGTGACGGTAGTGGTGGCGGTGGTTGTAGTGGTGGCAGTGGCAGTGGCGGTGGTGGTTGTAGGGGTGACGGTGGCGTTAGTTGTGACAGTAGTGACAGTGGTAATGGTGACGGCGTGGTGGTGACAACGACGGTGGTGGTGGTGGCGGCAGTAGTGGTAGCGGTAGTGTTAGTGGTGGTTGTGGCGGCATGACAGTGGTAATGGTGACAGCGTGGTGGTGGCAACGATGGTTGTGGTGGCGACAGTAGTGGTGTCGATGGTGGTGGTGGTAGTAATGGTGTCGGTGGTGGTGGCGGCAGTAATGGTGCTGGTGGTGGTAGTAAAAGTGGTGTGGCGGTAGCGGTAAAGAAGATGGTGGTGGTTAGTTACTTGTTTAAGAGATCCAGAAAAAAAAGGTAAGATATGTAAATAATTACTTTTAATTCAAGTAAATCGAAATCCCATGAAATCCGACCATTTTTCATCAAATTTCACACTATAAAAACAAATCCAGTCAAATCCCGTCAAATCCCATGAAATCTAATTCCAATTCCTTTTTTAAATGTTCCAAACAACAAAATTTTAGGATTTTAAATGAAATTCCATCAATTCCATGGTTCCAAACATACTTTAAGTGGTCGAGAGGCAGAGAGAGAAAAAGTGCAGTTTTTCTTCCTAAAGAGAGAATGCCATCAGTCAGCTTCAAGACTTCATCGGAGGGAAAAATGTGGTACAATTGAGCTCAAATTTTGTGTTCAAGTTCCTAAGGAGATGATATTAACATCCAACGGTCATTTTTTGCATCAAATATCTGTAACTTTAGATAAAGAGATCTGAACAATATATAGCTCATTTTTGGATAATATTTCTCTAATCTCTTTATTGTGATGAACCAAGAGTGTTATTATCTTGATGTTTTGATACTTGTTAGCCTCTAGGTTGAGCTAGAGAAGAAAAACCTTGTAACCTCATTGTTTGATTTAGTGGAAGAATTATTCGAAGTTGGCCCGTGATTTTTCCCTTCACATTGAAGGATTTTTCACGTTAATCTTGTGTTGGTTTTGTTTGGCTAGTTGTCTTATTGGTACTTGCTTGCTTGGTTTGCTTCTGCATACGTATATCTTTATTGGTTATTTCTTAGAGAGATGGCGAAGGATGGGAAAGGTGTGGCTTTTCCAAACAATTGGGTTAGTTGGAAGAGGCTTTGCCACTAGGAATGGCAATGGGGCGGGCCCGTAGCCGTCCTGGTACCCCTGAAACCCCGCCCCGCCACCGCGTCATATGTAAGTCTAATAGCATAACCGATCCCAAGCAAGTGTTAAAAAACCGTTCCCGCCCCGTCGCACTGAAAACCCGCACCAACCTAGCATCTTAGAAACAACAGAATCCTAAAAAACCAGGTTGCAGATCTTCTTTTATGATTTTGCCTCACAGTGATTTAAATAAAATCTTAATTTCCATAGACAGAATAAAGAGAACTCAAGAAAACAGAAATTGATCCAAACTAGTAAAGAGAAGACAATTGTACAGCGGTACAGTCAAGGAGCCAACAAACGAAAATGTAATGAACGTAAGGAAAATCACATTAATAAACATCGATGAGTTTGTAAGCAACCTTGATGCAAGAAAATCATCAGAATCGATCGGTTCTGTTGGATTTAATTGCACTCTCTGCACGTAATAGTACTGTTGCAAATATATTACGAATATACAAAGTTTACGAGTTTGAAGTATCCTGATTCAAGACGATACACAAGATTCGCACTTGTAGTGCAATAAACCATTCTTTGCATGTATCAACAAAGGTAGCTACGCATTCCTCCCTTTGATGACCGAGTTGCACTAAACTAGAACACACAACTTCAAATAATGACACACATTCAAGATGGAAAACCTGTTTTGTGAACTTACTCTTTGACGATTCAAAGAGTATAAAAGCAACCAAGCAATCTGGTCGTTGTGACGGTGGTGGGTTGCCGGTTAGGTGGTGGTGAAGTGGAGCGGTGGAGGTTGTTCGTGGCCGTGGGGGCTGACCGTTGACGGAGCGGCGGAGAGGGAGAGAAGGAAGTGGCCGTCGGCGGGAGAAGGAGGCTGTGGCGCAAAGAGTGAGAGAAGGTAGAAACTTAGGGTTTGGGATAAAAAAAACATATATATATATATATATATATATATATCTTACAATGGAAGGCTAAGATTGATTGATCGTTAGGGTTAGTATAACAGGACGGGTTTGACAGAATATCATACCCGACCCTAATCCGCTGCGAATTTTTTTTAAAAAAAATATTGTATTCGTCTCATAACCCGATCAAAGTCAAAATAATTCACTCCCGTCGGATCGGATCGGATCAGATGCGGGACTTATTGCCAACCATTTGCCACATAAAAGAGGACAGAGGTATGGGGTTTCGTAACCTTAAAGCCTTTAATCTTGCACTTTTGGCCAAACAAGCCTCGAGGATCATTACCCTAAAAAATTCTTTCCTCTTTGAAGTACTCAGCTCCAAGTATTTTCTAAAATGGTATTTAACATGGCGAAGAATTTTGGCAGCGAAGAAGTTAATGGTGGCAGGTATCCGGTGGACAGTAAGGACTTGGAGAAGCTAAAGACTATGGGATGACCCGTGGATACACAGTTGTATACATTCAAAATTCAATCGCCACCAACAGATTCATATTGGACTATGCCGTTGCTTCATTAATTGATCTGGACCTAAAGCGATGACGGACTTAGGTGGTAGATGAATTATTTTGGCGAAATGAGGTTAACATTTATCAGAAATGAGGACAAACTGGTGTGGCATTTTTCCAGACATGGCCATTCTTCCAGTGAAAAGTGCTTGTCGACTTGTAATGGGTAGAAGCGTGAGTTCTCCAAGACCTAACCAAAATGGGGATTCAGGTTGTGCGAAGAATCTCAAGTCAAATTTCCTATGGCGTTCCAATATTCCAGGTAAAGTAAGAATTTTCAGTTGGCGAGCGTGTGCCGAGGCATTGCCCACAAACAGAAAAGTTGAAAAAATGTAGTGTTTGTTGACAAGATGGGGAAACGGCATATCACATGCCAAAGGAGCGAACTAGCCAGGCAAGTGTGGGCATTTTAGTACTTAGCTGGTTCATTTGGAGTAATAGGAGTGCGAAATGGTTGAATGCAATCAAAGAATGGCCTTGAAATACAGGCAAGGTCAAAAAAATGTTTTCAAAGCAGGTTTTGAAGATCACAGCAAGCTGGGTTCCTTCTCTGACCGGGGTGTGCAAGGTGAACTGTGATGCAGCTATATTCAAGGAAAGTTGCTCCATGGGAAGGGTGTGGTTGTTAGATATGATTAGAGTTTCTTCTGTACTGGTCTTTCCAAGCAGATAAGTTGCATCACAAATCCAGACTCTGATGAAGTTACTGCCGCATTTAGAGCATGTCAATTTGTTTGAGAGGCTGGTTTTTGGAACATACAGTTGGAAGGAAGGCGATTCTGCAAATGTAGTGGCATCGATGAGCAATAAGGACAATAATTACCCCGCAATTAGAAAGATTGTCAGTGATAGTCATAAGCATATCAGGTGTTTCATATTTGTTAAAGCACCGATTAGTTAAATGATTTTGAAAATGTAGTGGCATCAATGAACAAAAAGGACAATGATTAACCCGCAGTTAGAAATATTGTCAGTGATAGTCATAAGCATATTAGGTGTTTCATATCTGTTAAAGCGCCGGCTAGTTAGACGAATCGGTAACAGGGAGCGTACTACATGGCTGGATATGCCAAATTTGTTCATGATTTGATGTCGTGGATAGAAGAGATTCCTTAGTTTATCATGTCATTTATCCTGAAAGATGTAAATATTTATTGAAATGAAATCGACTTATTTCGAAAAAAGTTAAAGAAGTGCAATTCTTCTCTCTTCAGATAAAATCCAGTCAGCGGGCTAGTTATCTCGTCTGTTAGCGTCTAACAAAGATCATATATTATGGGCTATGGATGAAATTGGACTGGTTTAACTTGAATTCTGTGAGTTTGAATGATATGCTATATATCTGGGTCAAAAAGGTTGTAATCCTGATCATATTTGTGAAAAAGCTTTTGTCAAAACAGTTAACTATAAAGGCTTGTGATATACCTCAAATATAACTCCCGATAATTGGGGAATACCGGCAATCCTAGTCGAACTAGGAGACTGATAATAAGAGCCCCTGGAAACATGAGCGGCTTGTTAGATAAAGCCAACAAGTACATTCAGGCCGAAGAATACTTGGAAACCCACAAAGAACACAGAGGAGACAATGGGCAAGGGCAAGAAAAGAGAGCTCGAGAAGATAGTCCAAGAAGTGGACGGAGTTCTAAGCGTTCAAGGAGGGACGAAAGGCGACCCAAAGAAATGTTCGACATGAAGAATCTGATGCCATTGAATGCTAGACCATCGCAGATTCTCCATGAGATAAAGGAAAAAGAGATACTGGAAAGACCAGAGAAGATGAGGTCGGCGCCCAGTTAGAGAGATAGGAATTTGTGGTGCCATTACCACAATGACCATGGTCATACTACCGACAAGTGTGAATCGCTCAAGCGTGCAATAGAGGCTCTTATCAAACGGGGACATCTGCGAGGGTATGTCAATCGAAGAAATGAAAAGAGGGAAGCCACTCCCTTAGCAGGAAGAGAGGAAGTGCGAGAAAATGCGGGCGTCATCAATACTATCTCAGTTTGAATCGCCGCAGGAGGCTCTTCCGGACAAGGACGAAAAGCTTACGTAAGGGAAGTCCTCACAACTGTGGGACCATTGACCAAAAAGCAGAAGAAAGAACCGGCCCCAACAATATCCTTCTCTGATGACGATGTGTGAGACACAAGAACACCTCATGACGACCCCCTGGTAGTTACACTTCGGGTGGGAAACTTCGACGTGAAAAGAATCCTCGTAGATAATGGAAGCTCAGCGGAAGTACTCTTTTATGAGGCGTTTCAAAGAATGAACATCCCATCCGACCGCTTACGGAAGATAGATACGCCTCTATACGGTTTCTCTAACCACCCTGTTGTTTGCGAGGGAATTATTGCATTACTAGTGACTGTAGGTGCCCCTCCGAACCAAGCTAAGCTGATGCTAGATTTCGTGGTGGTACGTGTTCCTTCGGCCTATAATGCAATTTTGGGCCGAACAGCATTAAACCAGTTAAGGCGGTGGTATCAACATACCACATGAAAATGAAATTCCCCACGGAGAACGGAGTTGGGGAAGTCAAGGGAGACCAGGTGGTGGCTCGGTAGTGCTACATGGCGTCATGCCGAAACATAGCCAATGAAACCCTCATGATTGAAGATTTGAGGGATGAGACCAAAGTCGAAAGAGGTAAGCCCGCTGAAGACCTCTTTAATATCGAGCTATACCCAGGCAACCAAGAGAAAACAGTAAGGGTAGGGACAGGATTGTCAGACGACCTCAAGCTCAAGCTTGTGGACTTACTGCGGAGCTACTCAGATATCTTCGCTTGGACGGCATCGGATATGCCCGGGATTGATCCGGAAGTGATCACCCATAAATTGAATGTGGACCCGCTCAAAAAGCCGGTCAAGCAAAAGAAGAGAACGTTCGCTCCAGAAAGACAGGTAAAGATCGAGGAAGAAGTTGACAAGTTGTTGGCAGCCGGATTCATCGAGGAGATATCATACCCTGATTGGATCGCCAATGTCGTGATGGTACCCAAGTCGAGCGACCGTTGGTGAATATGCATCGACTTCACTGACCTCAACAAGGCCTGTCCAAAGGACAGTTACCCGCTACCACGAATTGATATCTTGATTAATGCAACTTCGGGTCATGAGCTGTTGAGTTTTATGGATGCGTATTCTGGTTACAACCAGATCAAGATGTGCGTAGACGATATTCCCAAAACCGCCTTTATTACAGAACGGGGATTATATTGCTACAAAGTCATGCCTTTCGGACTAAAGAACGAGGGGGCAACTTATCAGCAACTTGTTAACATGATCTTCCACGATTCAATCGGGAAAAATATGGAGGTATACGTGGATGACATGCTGGTGAAGAGTGTAAAAGCGGAGGCTCATGTGAAAGACCTCAAAGAAACCTTTGACATCCCCAGAGCTTATAACATGAAGCTAAACCCACTCAAGTGTGCGTTTGGCGTAGCGTCGGGGAAGTTATTAGGATTCATGGTATCTCAGCGGGGTATTGAAGCCAACCCAGAGAAGATAGGCGCCATTCATGCCATGAAGTCGCCTAAGACAATTAAGCAGGTTCAGGAACTTACAGGAAGAGTAGTTGCTTTAGGAAGGTTCATGTCCAAATCAGCGAAAAAATGGCTTCCCTTCTTTAAGGCTATCAGGAAGGCGAAAGATTTCGAGTGGATAGAAGAATGCCAAAAGTCGTTCGAGGAATTGAAGCGTTATTTATCGTCCCTGCCGCTTCTTACAAAGCCAGTTACTGGTGAAGACTTGTTCCTATACCTATCAATCAGTGAGGTAGCGGTGAGCACGGTCTTGATCAGAGAAGAAGAAGGCAAGCAAAGACCTGTTTATTACATAAGCAAGGTTCTGCAAGACGTGGAGACCAGATACCCTCGAATAGACAAAGTGGCCCTTGCCCTTGTCACATCGGCTAGAAAACTGAGACCATATTTCCAGTCGCACACCATCGTGGTGTTGACTGATCAGCCATTAGGGAAAGTTCTCCAAAATCCTGATGCATCGGGGAGATTGGTAAACTGGTCGGTGGAACCGGGTGAATTTGATATCAAGTACCAACCCCGTACAACAATTAAGGCTCAAGCCTTATCAGATTTTGTTGTTGAGTGCACAATATCGGAAGACCCCCAGCAGTTGATTCTTTCAGAAGTTTCGGATCCTTGGCTTCTTTATGTCGACGGTTCTTCCAAGGTTGGAAATAGCGGAGCCGGGCTTATACTGATCAGCCCCAAAAAGTTTAAGATTGAGTTTGCCCTTCGCTTCAACTTTCAGGCATCAAATAATGAAGCAGAGTACGAAGCGCTATTAGCAGGAATAAGGTTGGCACACTCTCTGAAAGTTGACTCTCTCTCCGTACACAGCGATTCTCAGTTAGTTGTGAATCATATATTGGGAGAGTATGGAGCGAAAGATGATAGAATGGCTCAATATCTCTAGGCCGTGAAGACGGAAGCCGCTAAGTTCAAGAATTTTGCCATCCGCCACATACCGCGAGACCAAAATGCCCAAGCAAACTCACTGTCAAGACTGACTTCCGAAGACATTTCGGAGTTCTCACATGCAATATACATTGAGTTCCTCCAAGAAAGAAGTATACAGCTCTCAAATGAAGTGGATGTGATAGAGTATGAACTGTGCTGGATGGACCCAATTATTCAGTACCTCGCCTCGGGGGCGTTACCTATAGAGAGAAGCGAAGCACGTAATTTACGTGCTAAAGCTGCTCGGTTTGCCCTTGTAGATGGTGTGCTATACAAGAAGTCTTTTAGCCTGCCATACCTAAAGTGCCTGACCCCTAAAGAGGCAGATTATGCGTTACAGGAGGTTCATGAAGGTATTTGCGGACAACACTTGGGTGGAAGAAATCTAGCGCACAAAATCTTGAGGCAAGGCTATTACTGACCAGGGATGCAGAGAGACGCGATAAAGTTCACGAAAAAGTGTGACCAGTGTCAAAAATTCGCTCCCTTACACACACACCGGCAGCGCCCCTTAGTATTTTAACTTCCCCAATTCCGTTTGCAATGTGGGGGATGGATATTTTGGGCCCCTTTCCGATGGCTACCGGGCAAAGGCGATTTGTGATAGTCGCCAT
The DNA here is from genome assembly GCA_033070095.1 of Escallonia herrerae. Lineage (NCBI taxonomy): Eukaryota > Viridiplantae > Streptophyta > Magnoliopsida > Escalloniales > Escalloniaceae > Escallonia > Escallonia herrerae. The sequence continues at coordinate 23,159 of JAVXUP010003301.1, read as the reverse complement.
CGACTACTTCACAAAATGGACTGAGGCCGAACCGTTGGCTACCATAACGGCGTCGAAATGTGAAGAGTTCTTCTGGAAGAACGTTGTCTGTCGCTTTGGGGTTCCAAAGATCCTGATCACCAATAATGGGAAGCAATTCGACAATTCTAACTTTCGAAGCTTTTGCGAAGGTCTTTCTATCAGTCTCCGTTTTACATCAGTCGCTCATCCCCAATCTAATGGACAAATAGAGAACATGAATCGCTCAATCCTTCAAGGGTTGAAGAGAAAGCTGGACGATGCTAAGGGGGCATGGGTTAATGAACTTTTGAAGGTACTTTGGGTGTACCGCACAACACCCCATTCGGTGACAGGCGAGACACCATTTCTACTGTGTTTCGGGACAGAGGCGCTGCTGCCCGTAGAAGTGGGCCTCCCCACGGTTCGAGTGTTGCAATTTTCGGAGGCAGAAAACGAGGAGAATCTTAGAGGAAATCTGGATTTGTTAGATGATGTGCGAGCCCAAGCCTTAGATCAGATGATTTCAACGAAACAACGAGTCGCACGATTCTATAATCGAAGGGTTCGAATGAGGATATTTAGAGTTGGGGATCTAGTCCTCAGAAAATTAGAAGTTTCAGACCCGAAGGCTGCTGTGGGAAAGTTGTCGCCAAACTGGGAAGGACCTTACAAAATATCAAAGGTGCTTAGACCAGGCGCTTATTCACTTGAAACACTTTCAGGAGAAGCGATCCCGCGAACATGGAATGCTGACAACTTGAGGCAGTACTACCAGTAAAGTCTTGTATTTGCTACAAGACGTTTTCCTTTTTTGGGGGGAAAAGTGGGATAGAACGCAGAAGGATAGTAGAGATGAAGTATTTCATTTATAATAAAAATCTTCTTCATCTTCTTCAGTTTGAAGTATATCGTTTCTTCTATTTAATATTAACATCTTTACCATTATTAGAAAGAAGTATTGCTTACATTAGCACTACGATGAATGGTTAGCTCAGATAACGATATCCATGTTCCAAAAAACGACGTACATTCAATACCCGAGCAGACTGCCCGAGTAGACTGCCCGATCAAGTAAAATCACGAATGATGCTCAAGCAAAGTATCACCCATCGGAAAGTCACAGTCATTGGGTTGCCATCTCCAATACTGATATTTCAAATCTTTTCTTCCAAACTTTTCACAAGCGAAACCATCAACCATGAAAGAACAGTTTTGCTCTTTGTATAGAGGCTGTGACTTGTTATCATAAACCCATTTTCCTGAGAACAAATCGCACCTCGGAAACGGGTTTTTAAGTGTTTCGTGATCGGCTAGGTGTCTGCTGCTATCTCCGGCTGGATAAACAGCAGTAACCACCAAGGCTGTGACAACGAGACCGACAAGAGAATGGAAGTTGTACAACACTTTCCATATTTGGAGAACTAATTTGTGGGTGCTTGCCATTTACATTCCTACTCTCCGACTAAAGTTGGGTTCTGTTTATCGTGGAGCCAGAGAGCTGCCGCTAAGGGGTGGTTAGAAGACCTGAACGAATGCAAGAGGATTTGTTAGAATTTTTCTCCTGCGTTTGCTTTGCCAACTGACTATTTTGTACCCTTTCCAATCTTCGAGTAAAAAACTAGCAACTCATCTTAATCATTTCATTAATCAGTAGCAAGAGAGTCGACGATCTTAATCATTTCAAATCACAGTAAGCTGTTAGTATCAACTAGCTTAGCTTGTCGAGATTATTCCCGTCGCAGGTTCTTCTGCAAGCATCGCGGATCAGTACATGGTCTTCAGTTGATTTTAACGTAATTGAAAAATGTTAGAATCGCATGCTGACATGAAGGACTCAAATTAAAGATGAGGCACGTTTTTCTATCACAGTTTTGGGAAATCATACCAGAAAGATTCCTAGATCTTTCCCCTTAATTAGTTTATCTTAACAATTTCCTCCAATTTCACAAAGTCGCTGCAAAACTACTCGTTGAGGAAGAATAAAAAAACTTAGCATCACATGGAAGCCATAATGATTCAGCTGCTACATGTTTAGGATATTAAACTCGTGTTTCGTATACCAATTTCCTTATATTCCAATCCTGGACCCTTAACAAACCCTAGGTAAATAGTACTACATGATGTCCAAAAAGCGCCCTCCACGGCTTGAACTTTCAGTTACTATCTCTAATATACGAGTTATAAAGAATATAGGCATTCAGGAGCTCATTCCAAACATCTGGAACACCAGGAAGGCACCAATGAGTACAATCCGAGTAGCTTGAAGGGTTTGAGAGTTTCTGTTTCGGAAGGGGCCTCCATTGCTTCCTGTAGATTGCTGGATGTGCATCCTTTCTGTACTCCGTGAGCTGAGTTATGTTGAGAAGTTGTACCTCCAGTCCTTTACTTTTCAAATTGTTAATCTCTCTCTCCAATATGCGCATCAATTTGGGATCTGTTGAACTTCCGTGGTATTCCTTATGCGTAACTGGATCCGTTTCGTTTAAGCAGTTTTGATCACTAGGCATACCCCAATCCTGAGCACTGCAATGCACACTTCAGTGTTAATAATCACGCCAGCACGAGCAATGCCATACAAACAAGATAAATATTTTGAGCTGGTTCAAAGAATCTTTTGGCAAGATCTTCAAGGCGCAACCTTAATGCAACAGCACGTATCCCAGTATTGCTGTTTGCAGTAACATTATTAGTTGCTTTGGTACCAAGATAACTGCTCTGGCATCACTACTGTCGTTTATGAATACGGACATGAACGAATGAAGAAAGATGCGGGTAGTATGTACTTGGAATGAGTAGCAGCCATGCTAACAAAGTACAACTGAGTCTTGGAACAATTGACGTTAGTGTGCAACCAATCCGACCAGGTCCTCAGAGTCATTTCGTAGGAAAGAAGATTGTTGACTTCTTCGAAGACTGAATTCGGGCTATCAAATGATCCATTCCTGCTTAATGGGAGAATCAAGTTATGATTGAAATCAAATTGATGGGTTAACAATTCAAAGGGGTTAGCAGTATCTTTGCATGAGTAAACTACTTACAAAACCTTCAGTGTGGGAAGCCTCCACCAAGCATAAGAATTGAAGACAAGTATATCTGCACCAGACCAATGCCTAGCATGTTTTTCAATAGAGTCAATTCTAATAATTCGATCTTCTGAATAGTGACGAGAGGGATTATCAGCGCTAGATTCCACTAGTAACGGAGCCCAGTAAAAATCAATTGAGGCATTGTATTCCTGCACGTGTCATTGAGATCGTGTGATTTGCAAACAATGAAAATATTGCACAAAAAAATAAGCTTACTGAAGAGAAAAACAACAGTTTCTCATATTGTGTGACTTGATAGTCTTGGACGGTCCAACATTGTCAATGACATGAAATACGGCATGACTTCTCAACCTTTTTGTTTGTAAATCAGTATAATCAACACTTGTAAAGCACAATCGGCTATCATGTAATCAATAATATTAAGAACTTTAACAAATTATTAATGATATAAATTGCGTTCACCAAAAACTTCCTCCACGATGCGTATTCAATTGACATACTACATATAAAAATATGTATATTATTGTACATACCTATTTACTAACATACCATGATGTTTTTTCTTAAAGAAAATTGTTATGGGATATTAAAAATTAATACGTATACCCTATTGAACAAAACTAAAATACAACCAGAGATTATTAACTTCAGAATACTAATTAGTAGAGCATCGATCGCCCATTACTAGGCCGGATACACGGTTCAAGCAAAACCTCTACAATACTGATGGTGAATTCTAATAGACCCAGCTCATCACTTTGGTACAGCTCGAGGTCGAATCCTCTTACAGTAGTTTATTCGGTGACAGGTTTGGTTTATCTTGATAGTGACTATCTAGACGAAAGAACATACCTACGAAATGAATATCCTTTCTATTTGTTTAGCACGTATCTGATTATTGTATTGTACATACTTCAATCTGAACCAGGATTAATATTCGCGTCACTAAACCAAACTTCATTCGATGGCTAAAGCTCATTTGTGGCGCGTTAGACACCACAAGTTTGGTAATAGTCGCCAAAGAATTTAGAGAATTTAGAAAATGTTGCCAAAACTTTTTAGTGACAAACTATGGCACTGTATATAGTTTCTTACAGCACAAGCCAACCTGGAAACTAAATTAATTCTCATGCATAAGATAAATAAACCGAAAAACAGAACAAAAAAGGTATGAAAATTTAACGATTACGGGAGCTTGCATGAGTAGAAAAAAAGTTGGAACTCACAGTGGCCTTGAAAGAATACAAGGAACCATTATTATGCTTGAATTTGGACTTGGGATCAGGGATGGCTGACTCGAGCAGGCAAACCATGGAAACCCATTGGTTCCGGTTCACGGAATCCCCCACGAACACGAGCCTTTTCCTCCTTAGCCTATCTAGCAATGCTTTGGCATCGAACCTTCTCAATCAAAAACCGTACAAAAAGGAGTAATCAACTAAATCTCACATATTGCACACATCAGAAACCCTACCTTACGATCATGGTGCATAATTACAAACGAAAATACACTCGTAAATGGCAAGGGTACATATACAATTCGCGAATTTCTTTGGGTCCGGCACAAATAGGCATGGGGATTAAAGTTTAACGGAAACACATGAATAAATTAGTCTCCTCCAATACATTTTAAAGGAGTAGATCATCATGAAAATCATCAAAACTTTCTCCGACGGTTAGTTATTTATGTTTTTTTTATTTTTTTGGCCAGCATATATAACCCCGCATAATGTGTTAAGTAATGTATGCCCAAGCGGCGTCTCATGTACCAAAACAAAAATCAGGGCACTATTAGGGTCTAGGGCGTGCACAAGTGACTTCCCATGAACTATAATAATGTAGGGGCACTACTATAGGATTTCGGGTATACGAAAGTGACCTCCCGTGAATCAAAAATAAGTCAAGGGTTGTAGCGATCTTGCCCCGTAGATCCTAAGACCCTAAACCCTACTACCCTAGTAGTGCCCCTTGATATGGACTGAAGTGGACTCATCAACAACGATAACAAAACAAAGAATCACCATAATGAACCCTACCAAAACAGAAAAATCTTAACAATGGGGGATGGGGGGAGGGAGGGAGAGAGAGAGAGAGAGACCTAGGGAGGCTACAAGCATGAGGTTGCCACCTCCAGTGCTGATAGTTCAAGTCCTTCCTGCCATACTTCTCACAAGCCAGATCATCATGCATGAACTTGCACTCGCTATCTCTATAAATAGGGTAAGATTCGTTATCATACACCCATGCACCCGAGAACACATCACACCCCTTAAACAACGGGCTGCTTGTGAGATCCATTAACGGCGCAGTACTCGCCACCCCGTTTGCCGGCGCATACACTGCGCCGCGACCACCGCCACCTTGCGTGGCGTTCTGTAGGGTTGCCCTGTGCTGCTCTCTGACGGCAGCCTCTGCCTTGCCAGTGTTGTCTGCCGGATCACAGTAGTGTTCTCTTGCATTTTGACCACCCTGCGACGGGGTCGTTGTGGTTGTTATGTCCATCGTCTGGTAAACGATGGCCACGGTGAATAGCATGGCAAGGCAGGAGATGAGGCAGCCATGAGAGCTGCCTCTGATCACTGATATGGGCTGCTTCTTGCCCATCCTATTATAAAGTTATTTTTCTTTTCCTTTTTTTAACCCTAACCATGTGTGTCCTATGAGGTCTAAGCTTCTTATACGAAGAGGATTCTCTTATTATGGAAACTATTCTATATTAGTAGTACATTGTGCATTAGATGTTGTTCTTTCATGCAATTACGGAATCACATTAACTAAGGGTGTATTAGTATGTAGTTTGTGATTACTGTTCAACGTTTAGCACAGATTTTCGTGTATTTGCAACTTAATTAGTTATGCGAGCCTCTATTTGTCGCTAAAAACTGATTATCCAACGCTTTCGTAGTATAGAATACACTCCTTGCGCGACAAATGAAGGGCTTTAGCGACACATTTTCCATGGTTTGACGAGAAAGCTTTGGTGATGCGCATTAATGAGGTCATACTTGGGAGATATACCATTAACTTGATCTTGTGGATTGTAATATCCTTTAACGTTACTAGAAAAACGAAAAGACGGTGGAATTTATTTGGTAACTACTAAATCAAATATTTTCTCCATTAATGCAAATCAGTTTTGAGGAAATCCAGAACCCCTTAAATTAACAAGGTTTTCATCATACCAAGAATTAAAAACCAAGGTTTTTAGTGTCTTTTCCAATCCCCTTCCCTCCGGGAACTAGCTAGGATTCTCTGTTCTACGGTATGTCTACCGTCATAAATATATGTTGCTAAATACATTTTAATGATAACATATTGTCACTATAAATTTTAACAATAGTAAGAGAAATCTTTTAGTGTCAATCTTGCTACTAAAGTTGTTACGGCTGCTTGACTAACATCAGCGCCCTGTATGAATAATTAAGCTACCTCATTGTCTAATTTTTTTTTTAGTAGGTAAACTTTAGATGCAAGTCATAGGAGAAGAAGCGTAAAGGGTACTTGTCTTGACTTAATGGCTCAGATTACTAATTCTAATAGGAGTCAACTTACGAGAAGTCCAAGAAGTTGTTTAAAGAGTGATCAATGTCGCTCCCTTCTTTCATTGTGATCTAAACGTGCCCTAAACAAGTAAGATAAATGCAAGATCAACGGGTCTATGGAACGTCAACTCATTACTCAAAAGTAATCCAAAAATGAACGAAACAATCCTTAAGGCCACATTTGAAACGATTTTTTTTCCTCTTTTTTTTTCAATTTTAAAAATTGAAAAAAAAATGCGTTTGGTAACAATTTTTTTTTCCTTCTCTAATTTCAAAAATCAGTTTTTAAATTGAAGAGTAAAAAAAAAAAACTCCAAAAACTGATTTTTTTTTCACTTTTGGTTTTTTTTTTTGAGACCACCCTCCCACCACCGGCAGCCACCCCAGGCGACCTCTGCAGGCCGCCGGTAGCCACCTCTGGCCGCTGGCGACCACCGCCGGTGACTGCCGGCAGCCACCAGCCACCGCCGGCCACTACCACCGTCGACCACTGCTACGTCCCACCACAGCCACCGCAAACCACCCAAAAAAAAAAGTCAAAATAAAAAGGGTTACCAAACATCCAAAAAAAAAACTAAAAAAAAAGGGTTATCAAATACCAACTTGTTTTTGTAAAAAAAATAAAAATTAAGCTACTTTTTAAAAATTGAAAACAAAAAAAAAAATTGTCAAACCAACCCTAAGTTATTGCATTGTAAAGGTCTTAGAGATTTGACCTGCGCCGAGGGGCCAATAAAGCTATGACTCAAACTATGGAGCTGGAACAACAACTATGTTCAACTATCACTATCCATAGGTTTTTGAGTAATTCCTTGTTGCAATGGATAATTATATCAAGGATTTGTTGATCAAGAGAGTTGTGCCGATGATATTATTCTTGCTTGTAAGACTTTGCTGGCAGAGGAAATTATTAAGAAAAGTTGGCCCGGTGCACGTGTTTTAAGATCTTACTTTTTACTTACATAACGAGTTCTTATTAATCGTCTTTCACTAATAAGTTATGAGAAGTCTTTACGTAAAAATCTTTTTTAACTTTATCGCAGTCCTTCCACTATCTATGTATCTTGTAATGTAGGGTAGATGTAACTTGTCAACGACATCGATGGATCATGTCACCCATTACTATGTTAAGTTCTGATCACAGTCCAATGTTTTCTCAATCAAGTGGCTGGGTCTTTCTTCTTTGGGTATATGAACAACTTTATTAATGGAAAGAGACGATCATATGTCACCGAAGTTAAATTTTTAACCATGATTCTACAAAGCACATTTAGGACTATTCATATGTGGTTTACCATCTCCCCCCCCCCCCCTAATTAATAATTGTATCTTGCCCTTTTTTTTGTTCCTTATACCATTTTACCTCATTATGGATACTGGCTGTGCATTAGTGTGTAGGGTTTGATCCTTATAATTCTAGTTTCGATCGAAGACCCTTGCTTTATCGTGATTATTATTGATGCTAAGTTTTGTCAGGATGAAAAACATATTGATGGCTTATGAACTTTCATGTGACATAGCCAAAAAGGGGGGAAAACAAAAGTGGCATGAGTTTGTTATGAAATTTCATTTCAATAGTAGTGCAAAATGTAAGCATAGAGGAGCTCATTCCAAACATCAGGGACTCCAGGAAGGCACCAGTGTATACAGTCCGCATAGCTGGTTGGCTTGGCTATTTGCTCCTCAGTTAGTGGATCCCATTGCTTCCTATATATTGATGGGTGCCCTTCTTTCCTGTATTCTGTAAGCTGAGTTATGTTGATCATCTGAACGTTCAGACCTCTTGTTTTCAACTCATCAATGGCTGCCTCCACTATCCTCATCATTCGGGGGTCTGATCCATTTCCCCAGTACCCTTCTTTTAGAATTTGTTCTGTCTCGTTGTAGCAGTTTTGGTCCCTAGACTCCCCCCATTCTTCACCCCTGCAATGTCAGACTTGTTTCTAACTCTTTGTGCCAACGATAATAGTAACCAGATAGAGTGATATGGTGTTTAAATTTGAACCTGAATAAGTCACCTCGTTTGAGAAACAATTTTTGCTATATACAAATTTCCTTGTCCACGAGAACGGTACTAGTCACGCGAATAAAACGAGATTTAACTGGTTGATGTAATTTCCAACAGTAGACGATCATGTCATGTAACCATGGATGCCATGCGTAGAACCCCAACGAGAACAGAAGCGAGTCGTTTCGTTATCTTTATAGAGCTCGTAAGCGTAGTCTTTTAGCTTATGTAGTCTCGGGCCTTCTTACATGCATGCACCCACCATAATCGGATGAAGCCACGCCGATTGTATCATCGCACGAACAAGTATTTTCTAGTTCGCATCTAATGAACTTCTAACTCATTTTTTATTTTTATTTTTTTGATAATAACTTCTAACTCATTTGAACTCCTAAATTGTGGCCAAAATTCAGAGTTTGAAGACATACATTTGTGCCAAAGGGTAGAAATCATACCGTTCATGAGTTGGAGACATGCTAGTGAAAAACAATTGGGTCTTGCTACGGTTGATATGGAATTCCAACCAATCTGACCATGTCTTTATAGCCATTTCATAGCTACGTAACATCTCTACTTCCTTTATAACGCCATCAGATTCTTCAAATGAGCCCCACCTGAGACAATCCCCACATCAATACTAAAACTAAAATTGTCAAACATTTTTTTGGTATTGATTTAGGAAAAATTACTCGTCAGAACCCTTATGATAACGTGGTACAACCGACAGCTGAAACAAAAGAATCATAAAGACTCGATCGATTGTCGTCAAAAAATCGTTTCAACTGGTTAGATTATGTTCATCATAAGTAACACGTATATTGTTTTGGTGGTTATTAAGGAGGAAAAGGTGGAGGGGTGTACTTACAAAACCTTCATGTTGGACCTTCTCCACCAAAGATAGGAATTAAAGACGAGTATATCGGCGTCGGTCCAATACTTAGCGTGCTTTTCAATGGACTGGGCTCGGACAATGCGGTCTGGTAAACGATGGACCACTGGGTCATCAGAGTTCGATTCCACTAGCAATGGAGCCCAATAAAACTCAATTGAGGCATTGTATTCCTTCATTGGGTCAACCAATAAACGGAGCTGGTTCAGTAACCAAATTACCATTCTCCCCACATTTGGATTTTTGTTTACTTTTATACACAACAGTCTCAACTCTATACTATATAATAACTTGAATATAACAGCGATAGAAGAGTTTCTTAACTTGCTTAAATAGTTAGTGGCAAATTGTATAACATTTTTAGTAACAACTCAAAAATAATGCAAGAATGGGCTCGTGCTTTCCTAAAAAGATGCTAAATGTGCCGTTGGAAATATCTGGTGACAATGTCGAGTAAAGAAAAAGTTTTGACATTGGCACGGCTTCGGTTGCGATTTGTTTTTTTAAAACAAGAAAAATTGTTAATATCTGGTATCCAAACCCAAAAGTAAGTTCAAAGAAAGGACAAGCTTACTAGTATAAAAGCAAATGCACCACTTATTTCTAAATGATGCAAGTTATAACTTAACATCCGGCCCTTACGTAAAACATGAAATTAAGTGATAACCAAGATTCCAGGAGCATTGAGAATTGCAATCCAAACTACAAGATGAGGATGACAGTGCATGTAGATAGCAAGTTTAGCTTTGATACGAGGTTAAAGTTTGATATAAACTCAAAAGTATGCTCAAATAAATGATAACCCTAACAGCAAATAAGCATATACCACTTATTTTATGTTTCTAGTCCCAGGCTATAACCTAACAAAACTGGACGAGCAAAGAGGTAGAAAAAAGGGAGAACAATCAAGTCAATGTATGATTCGAACTGATGCAAACGCCCAACCCCGAACACACACACACCCACAGAGACACTGTGGTGGGTTTCATAGTAAAACAAAAAAGTTTAGGTTTCATGTGGATGGACTGTCCTAGTTTTTCTGTTCCAACAGAATCTGCATATATGCATGGCTAAATCGGTATACATAGTAAGATGATCATGGTGAAAAATGTTAAGACTCACAGTAGCCTTGAAGGTGATCAAGGAACCATTGGTGTGCATGGACTTGAGCTTGGGAGGGATGGCTGTCTCGACAAGGCACACCATCGAAACCCATTGTCCCCTATTCAGCGAATCCCCGACGAACACAAGCCTCTTGTGTCTCAGTCTCTCTAGCAATGCTGTGGCATTGAACCTAGCTTATTAAGATGCAAAAACACAAACGTTCCACCATACTCAAATACAGTCAAGACTTCGTATACGCATCAGGAGGGCTCCATTGCCAAAGCAAACAGCAGTTCTGCATGATGTTTATAAGCAGTACTGTAACAAAGCTTTGGCAACATCATCACCTATGAAATCACCATATGCATGAGAGAGAGACAGAGAGTCAGACCTTGGGAGGTCACAGTGGTGAGGTTGCCACCTCCATTGTTGATAGCTCAGGTCTGTTCTCCCAAACTTCTGGCAAGCCAACTGATCCGACATGAAAGTGCATTCCTTCTCTTTGTACAGAGGGTATGACTTGTTATCAAACACCCATTTACCTGAAAACAAATTGCATTGCGACAATGAGTCATCGTCCCTAAGCTTACGGAGGGTCGTTCGATCTTCAGACAACAGTCCAGCACTATCTCTGCTGAAATAAACGGCTCCGGCGAGTAAGATGGCAACGAGGAGGGCAATTAGGGAGTGAAAGCTGCACCTGATTGATCCCCATGATCCCGGGACGCCAATTATTCCTATCTGTTGTGCCTTGGCCATTCATTCATCACAAACTCCCTGCCAAAGTGTGATGTTGCCTCCTTTTTTAAGTTCCCGGTGTTTGGTGGGAATCATTTAAATTAAGTTCAAAGCTGGTATCATGAATCAAGAGTAGTTGATGGAACTTTTAACTTGCATAGCTTTGCGCAAGCAATTGTTTGCATAAGTTGTTGGATTTTGCATTTTGGCTTCGTTTGACAATAAAGCCCTTAGTAGTTGAAAACATAGAGTCCCTCTATCCCTTGTATCATAAAGATGGTTGAAACCCTTTTTTGTTCTTTCTCAAATAGCTTGAGTTCGTATGTGTTTCTGTTACGGTTGAGTGAGATACGTCTTAGTCTGATGATCGGGCATAATGAATCAACACCCGTCTTTGGTCCAGGCTGTAGTAGCATCCACATTACTCTCTCCTTCTAATGTTATCTTTTGGTACCAAAGTAATATTGGGTAGGAAAGAGTACTCTAACACCACAAAAACAAAACAAGGAACATGTTGTGTATGATATATAGTCTTCTTCGGATGGATGGTAGGGAGCATGTATTTCGCGTCCAATTTGTTTTATGGGTCACAAATGAAAGGGGGAATACTTCAGTGGAGTGATTGTCATATTTGATAACCTTAAATAAGTTAGAGACTGAGGCTTTGTTTGACAACACTTTTTTTTTCAGTTTTCAAAAAAAAAAAATTAAAGAGCAGTTTAATTTATATATTTTTTTTTACAAAAACAAGTAGGTGTTTGATAACCCAATTTTTATTTTGAGTTTTTTTTTTGTGTTTGATAACCCAGTTTTTTTGTGTTGGTTTGCGATGGCGGTGGTCGCCTAAGGTGGCTGTCGACCTACGGTGGTCGTCGGAGGTGACCGCCGGCGGTAGCTGCCTAAGGTGGCTGCCGGGCAGCGATGATCGCCGGAGGTTGCTGCAGCGGTCGAAGGGTGGTGGTGGTTTTTAAAAAACCAAAATTGGGAAGGAAAAAAAAACTCATTTTTGGAGTTTTTTTTTTCTTTTTCAGTTTAAAAACTAGTTTTTTAAACCGAAGAAGAAAAAAAGAAAAATGGTTACCAAATGTAACTTTTTTTCCAGTTTTCAAAACTGAAAAAAAAAAAAAAAGTGTCAAACAGGGCTGAGTTTCAATTAATCATTTATGCAAGATTGATGAACAACATGAACAAGTGCTTGTGTTTGGCTCTTGATGTGTGGGACAAAAAACTCACCCAATCGCGATGATTTCTCCCTCCTAGCTAATCTTAAATTCCAACTCTTGTTAAGATGCAATTTCACATCGAAATATATATTGTTAACGGTACATACATAAGTCATGTGGACGTCTTTTTTTTATTGTCAATTATTTTTGAATTGGACGTTTTTCACATGGTATCAGATCAAATTAATCTAACCCAACATACAATTCAAAAAGTTAAATCCGTCGTCACCCAGTTTAACTCATTCACAGCTGGGACCTCTCAAAAAGAAATTCAGTAACAAGTGAGGGAGCGTATTTGGATATAATCCCTCGTCAGAAACAAGACAATTAACAAAACAACGTTTAGCCTTATGGACATGTTTCCTTATTTCCAATTAATTTTTTATCAGATAATTTTACGATTCTTATGATTAAAAATTACGAGAGGGATAATTTTGGTAATCCAAGCAAAACATGAGCTGCTGTCCAACTTGAGCAGTGCAAGTGGCGTTAGGTTGATGCAGTTGGAGTGGTTGACACGTCCAACTCCATTTTCGTTGACTTCAAGCTTCTCCAAAGAGCTCTCTCTCTCTCTCTCTCTCTCTCACACACACACACACACGCAGACAAGCAGGAAAAATTGGGTGTCGGGCTTTATGAGCCGGGCCGCCGATAATTCGAGCTCGGCCCAAACAAATAGTTAGGCTTTGGGGCGAGTTTATGCCCCATTGCACCCCCACCCCCCCCCCCCCCCACGCCACCCCACCCCCCATAGAGCCCGATAAATCAAGCGCAAGCCTGGCTTCCATCCTACATTGGGCCTTTACATGACAATGGAGTCCCGTCGTTATCAATTTGCATCTTAAATAGGCTGGGCAAAGGTTCGGTCGGGCCAGCCTATAACAGTCCGAGCTTTATGCTGCCCAAGTTCGGCCCAAAATTAATTCAGGCTTCAAAGCTTCGCCGAAAGGGTGTGTCCATGAATGATAAATCATAGATTCAACCGCCAAATTAAAAAAATTGGATGCTATCATATAGCTTCGTATAGGCTAAGTTGGAAAACTGTGAAATTTGATTTAAGTAAGAATTCGGAAGTACCTTGAGAGTGTGTTTGGATGGAGAATTTCAAAATATCTTGCATTTTAAAACATCTTACATTTTCTAAATCTATTAATTTTAAAATTTGCTGATTTACAAATTTATGAAATTATAAATTTAATGTTTAGACGATTTTGAAGAAGAGAGTATTTTATATGTGGATTTACATCTGAAAAAATTGAACCCACATAATAAATTGATGGTGTATGGATAAAAACCAGTAGAAGAGAATTTCATATTTTAGTGGATGGAGGTTGCGGAAATTATGGAGACAAAAAAAGTCACTTTCTCCCTACATTTGTAGTAAAGATTTGTCAAATAACTAGTCTGGATTAGTTATTTGTAGAGAGAATTTGAGCACACCAAATTTCCTTTTCAAATCCTCCTCAAATTTGATAAATCCATCTCATCATAATCTAAACAGAAATTTGGTGTGATGTATTTGCAAATCCTCTTTAAAAGTCAAATTCTCAGTTCAAGTATCTCATTCAAACACAGTCTAGATTACATCCACTATTTGATGACTAGAAAAGAGAATTTAGATTTAGGATAACCAAAATTACCAATTGAAATACACATTCTAAACTAATTTTTTGTCAAATCCACGTGAGAACACTCTTCCATAAAACTTTTTTCTTTGGTGTCACATTTTTCTACATTTTTAACTGTTCATTTATCTCTCTCTCTCTTTCTCTCTCTCAGCCACCTACTTTTAATGTTTTATTTGTGATTTATTTATTTCATAATCAAATTATCTATATACAGGATCGAACATTTAACACACTCCACAGATAAACTTGGAAAATTCTAAGATTTCAAATTTTAAGGATTTTGAAACAAAGAGATTCCAAACTTCCTACAATCTTAAAATTCTTCATCAAAACACACTCTAGAGTGGTTCATCCCCCAGCGGAGATCAAAAGTTATAGCCTACACTTAACAAAAACCTTGTCCTGCATTAGAGACTAAAGTCCGTTCTTTTACCATTTTTATTTCATGTTTTCATTTTCATCATTGTCATATTCAGTTAAGAAATGTGATTGCGTGTACTTTTTCTTATCTTGACAATTCTTTTTGGGGTTGAGAGGTGGCCGAAAGAAGGTAATTCACATTTTTGTGCGGTTTGGAATAGATTTTTTCAAAACATAACTAGAAAATGATAAACGTTCAAGTTAAAAACAATCTACAAAAACAATCTACAAGACCTAATTTTCTTTCTTTTATCCGTCCGATTTCTAACTATATGAGCTGATTAGGTCGCCCCACTCATGATGTATACATGCTTTAAATGATAGGGCAACTCCATGCAACTTGAGGGGCCAAACCACAAGAACACACGTGGGTGAGGAGAAAAATAGAAGAAGATGGAACCAACAGAAATGGTGTGAATGTTGTGTTTACTTTCCTTCTGCTAGAAAAAGGAGAGCTTGCATCGCCATCTCTGCTTCACTGACATGAAAGGGCACCACTGTCGTTTATTCCTGTCGAGAAGCCATTGCCTTTCAGTCCCCACCGATCAATGGTCCCTTCCTTATATTCAGCAAATTGCAGATACGTACGTATGTGTGACTTTTGATCGCTTGAAGTCGTCGATTATTTCCGTTGCAAATTGATGAGCAAAATATCTTTTCTTTCTCTTACACCTTCCTTTGCCGATTTAGGTTAAGTTATCAGAATCATAAGCTTTAATATGTTTTAAGCATGCTATATTGAAGAGTGTTGAAGTAGTTTGGACAAAAAAAAGAAATAAAAGTAGAATTATTGTAGCAAAATGAACGAATAGAGTATCAAGATTTAAAGGGGGCAATTGATGTATGTTTATATGTAATGATATTTTGATAATTCTTTTGATTAAATTCAAAATCCAAGAAAATTTTGAGTTGATCAATTTCAAACATATCAGTTTATGTCTTTCAACGAAACACTTTGATACCTGATTTAATCTGGAATTAACCAAGTTTGACTATTTTATAATCAATCTCAAACACACTATAAACTACTTGATTGAATATTTTCAAGTAATCCAAGTTAATACTTAAAAATTTCTCAAGTCAGAATTTTCTTAATCGTTATATTCTTCACCGTAGTGTTTGAAAAAGCTTTAAGCCCGCAAACGTCAACCTCTTTTTCTGTACCATTATCGAGACAAAGTAAACAATTTGTTACATAACTTTGTACTAGTGATTCGGGATTTGCCCATTGACAATTTCTAAAGGTGAAGAGATATTTCATACAAAATGGAAATTATATATTGAGTCGAAGATCAAGTTACATTTCCCATTTAATTTGGTGAATAGGTTTAGGGGCCGTTTGACGGAGTTTTTTTTTGCTCTTTTTTTTTCAGTTTTAAAAATTGGGAAAAAATGGGGTGTTTGGTAACTCTTTTTTTTTTCAATTTAAAAACCCACTTTTTAAATTGTAAAGTAAAAAAAAATGGAGAAAGCTCTTCTTTTTTTTCACTTAAATTTTTTTTTTTGAGACCTCCACCACAACGCATCCACCGCCGGCAGCCACCGACAACCACCTCCGACCGTCGGCAGCCACCACCGTTGGCCAGAGGCCACCACCGCCGCCAGACAGCAACCACCGACAGCCACCTCCGGCCAGCGGCAACCACCACCGGGCGGCCACCTTCGGCAGCCACCACCACAGCCACCTTTGACCGCCGGCAGCCACCACCGGGCAGCAGTGGGCGGTGGCCACCACCGTTGGCCGGAGGCCACTCCGGCCACCACCGCCGGCAGCAACCTCCGGCAGCCACCGTCCATCGCAGCCAGACAGCCACCTCCGGCCGCCGGCAACCACCTCCGGCCACCACCGCCGGCAGCGACTGCTGCGACAACCGCTGGCCACCACCACCGTCGACCACCGCTACGCCCCACCACTGCCACCGCAAACCACTACAAAAAAAAAGTCAAAATAAAAAAGGTTACCAAACACCTAAAAAAAAAAGAGTTATCAAACACCCACTTCTTTTTTGTAAAAAAAATAAAATTAAGCTGCTATTTAAAAACTGCTCTTTAAAAACTGACCACTGAAAAAAAAAGTTGTGTCAAACATATCCTTAGTTTACGAGCTTCACGTTCAGTTCTTGATTTGCTTTGAAAAGAAACATATATAGGGTTGTAACACTTCACTTTTTCAACCAACAACCTCAAAACAACACAAAATTAAACTCAAAAGTTGCAATCCTTCCGGAAGGCCACCTTCTCCGCCAGCTTTAAATGTGAACTAATTTAATGATGCTAAGAGGTCATTGCCGCCAATCTTGTAGTCGCATCACAGTTGCGGAGTCCCTGCAACGGTGTTATTAGTGTTAGTAGACTGTACAACTTTAAGAGCATACGTGGTCACCCCAATTTATACTTCTTTCAAGGATAAAATCTCGAGGGTATCGGTAATAAATATGATGCGATACAATGAATGTGTGAGATTTAACGAGATACAAAAAAATTCAGGCAACAAGCAATCAAGGTTTTGTGGTCATCTTTCTTATCCAATTGATTGCAGCACGATATATTTATCACCATTGAGAGCTTTCAATAGTGCCTTTTATTAAGATGGAGTTGGCTTCTTCGAAAAGTAAAAATCATATATGGATCAAGATCTTGTGTTGCATATTGTACTGTATTTAACGATGAAACCTTGTCACTGAAAGTATTTGTTACTATTATTAAAATTTATAATGACATTTTTTTATTACTAAAAAATATTTAACAGCCTTTTGTTAAAACATCTCTGTTATTATACGACGAAGAATCTTGATTCACCAAATATACATGAATCATTAATTGAACAATTGCTTCCATATCTTTTAATAAAATAATGTGATTTTCGTACAAACGTTGGAAAAAGAAGAGTCACGTCACAAGCATTTAACTTGCAAAGTACTTTGATCAGTTGTTTTAGTAAAGCGAGGAGTTTTCTCATCACTGCTACATAACACAGAGTATTTGGAGAGTATTTAAGATTAATTCTGGAATACTTAATTCTGATTATATTCAGATTAAATTAGGTTTGAAGTGTTTGACAAAAAAAAATTGATTAAATTTGCTCTCATGTGCTCAAAACTGATTAAATTCATAATCTTTATTTTCTTGGATTAAGATTTAATCAGTTTTGAAGAATCAAGTTTGACCAAGAGAATTACGAAAATATCTTTACATATAAACATACATTAAATACTCATTTTCAGCTTGATAACACTATATGGTAATATTGCAACACTAAACCTACTTTAATCACTTTTTATCCAAACACTTTCATCAACTTTTAATCCGTTGTGTTTAAAATGGATTAAAACTGATTCTGATTTAATCAAAATTTACTTTTAAGAATCAATCTCAAACGGCCTCTTAATGTTGCACCAAAAGATAATTTACACCCGAACGAATAACTCAAGTATAAATATACTGTATTAATTAAATTTAAAACCGGGTCAAACAAGAGAATTAGGAAGTGCTGCTAACAGCCAACTTGGTGACAAAAGTTCGTTGAGCAAATGGCAACGTACGGTAGCCTCAGAAAAAATTTGGCGGCTATCCCGGTTGGAAGAATCTTCCTCCTATCCCGTATATAGCGACAATCAATCGTTTCTAAATGTTTTCAGTGACTTTTATTTAATGACGCTAAAAAAGTACTGTCAATAATAGTTGCTGAATGTATTAAAAAAAAATCACTAAAACATTTAACGACTATTAATTAAAGAAATTCGGGATAGAAATCAAAATTTGTTCGCCCTGTTAGCATGAAGGTGAGAGACAGAGAGCTAGCAGAATGCTGGGCATGGAAGGCTTGATCATAACAGGACAAGTGGCTTGGCATCACATTAATGGCGCTGTATGCCCACTTGCAGCTCGCTGACTCCAACTTGCGTTCGTATTCTCTGTTCAAACGTAAATTTCAAACACACACACGCAACGAGACAATCGGTAGAGATATTGCAACTTGCGTTGTATGTATGTACTTTAAATGACAGCTATAGGAAGAAAGAAGACAAAGAGCTATGCAAGTTGCAAGTTCTTTTAACAGCTACTAGTTGGTACTGTGTTATCAAAAGGCCAAGTTGCAAAGGTTAGCTGTTGATTCCCATCACGCAATCAATTCGATTTTTATAATGCAACATGCAGTGCCTTCTTCCTTGCCCTCCCAACTCTCTTTCTATACTTCTTTGCTTTTGTTTAGTATACGCCTTTTTTGTAGCATTCTCAAGCCTCGTAACATTGGACAAACATTACAAAGTCTCAAGAAAAAAAATACTCTTCTAGATTTGTCCGGAGCTCCACATTGTACAAAGTACATTAACCTCGGTAAATTGCAGTAGCATAGCGCTGGAGGTGTCGATCAGCATTATACGTGCTACGTGACCTCTTGATTTCTAGGGTTAAGAAAGATCTTGTTAGTTTCGCTCTTCAATAGCTTACGTAACGAGAGATAGATATCTTACATGACGAAAGTAGACAGAGGCTTATCGTGATTTTTTCTCCGTTGTAATACGGTTTGTGCCTGGAACATATAGTCACTTAACAATATGGAGCAGTTCCCTTCTCTTTACATCCTTCTCTTCGGGAATTTAAACATGCTAGTTGACCTTGAAAACCTGAATGCACCTTGCATTAGGGTGTCTAGATTCGTTAAACAAATAAAAGCTGCATCTTTTTCTAATATTCAACCCAGCTGAATTTAGGAACTGCCATACATAAACTATTTATCAGAGCCGCCTGCCTTAACTACAGCTGGGTGATAATAAAAGGTCTGGGCGTTTCACGTGAAACTCACCCCTTGACTCGGTACTTTACTCATAAAGCATTGGCATTCTTATTGCGTGTTCGTACAATCCACATGGTTATTAATTAAAGTGTCATGTCCCCTGCCTTTTTCTTTACATCCCATTCACCTTCGTATCGAACAAGCACGCACCATATGTGCACGCACGAACACAGACGCGGAACGTAAACGGAGAAACTTTTAGGCGTTTGGACTAGCTTTGGCTTATGGCGAAGGTTAGGTTGTTCCATATAACTTTGGGAGTTGCTAAGTTCAAATAGGGATAGAAATGCAATCGCGAGAACTTCGAGCACGGAATAACACTAACGCGGCCTTTCCTGTACTTGAAAACTAACTTAAATTGCAGTAGATTTAGCATCTATTCTAGTTTCACCAGGGAGCATGAACGTTAGCAACGTGGATTGAGTAACACAGTTGTCAAGCTTAGCACAGGGAAGAAGCATGCTGACAACATAAGCAATCCTAGAACCAGAGGAAGATGGTTTCGCAATAGACATGGTGAATTCGTACAAATGCCAAAACACAATGTGTAAAGCTACATGTAATTCGCGTAATTAAATAGAAACTTGCCAAAGGACTTGAAGAAAAACAGATAATTCTCCAAAACGATCAAACTTTCCGAAAAGGTTTACAGCAATGATTTGCAAACAACGAAAAGGGTTACAGCAATGATTTGCAAACAACAGGCACTACTCACTAGTGTTACCAACAAGTTCGATGATCCTTCATTTCTGCTCTTGATTGTCTTTGTCACCGCTCGTCTTGACCCTACACGCTAGCTGATCACGAGACGTCTTCGAATTGCTTCATCCGATCGGGTCGGTGGAACCTGTCTTATATACAAAATGACACCAGCCAATACGGTTGAAACGTTTCGGCTCCAAAACGCAGCTCCGAAACTTCTCTCATGAGGAGCCTCGCCGGGCCGAGGTCTCGGCGATCTGAGCAAGTGACTGGAGGTTGCATTTCACGATGGTGTCAACGAACACGCAGGTCTCGTCCTTGGTGTTACCGGGCGGCACGTCAACGACGTAAGATTCGACGACAACCGTCCCGTTGCCGGAACTTGCGGGGTGAAGCGTGGTGACGGACCGATAGTTGGCGAGGCGGTGGTCGCCGCCGACGACGCTGAAGCTGATGATGTGGCGCTCGTCATCGAGGATCTCGAGCCGCTCGGTGCTGCTGGCCGCCGGCAGGCCGGAGATGACGTGGACTTCGCGGAGGGTACCCACGTTCCCGTCGCCTACAAGAACGTGGCAGCTCTTGACAAAGTGCTTGTAGGCCTGCGGGTTGTCGAAGCGGCGGACCACCGGCCAGACGGCGGAGACGGGAGCGGCGATCTCCTGGACAACGGCGGAGCAGCACTGCGTGGGGCTCACCGGGTGCGTGTGGAACCTCGCCACAGACTCCGGCACCGGGGTGGCGCAGGTGGACAGCGTGCTCCGCCGCGGGGGGGTGGCCGCATGCTGCTGCTGAGCCTGTTTAAAGCAGCTGGAGTTCGTAGTGGTGGTGGTGGAGTTGGGATTGATTCTTTGGAGTAGGAGAGACGACCGTTGCTGATTCGAATGCATCTTTGATTCTCTGTTGTTTCAGAAGGAAGAAGAAGAAGCTGAAGGGTTCTAATTTCTTGGAGACTCGATCTCACTGTCCTGACTTTTGAGAAATTGGAGCTTGTGGGTGTGTATATATATTCAGAGAGAAGGTGGGGCTAGTTGGGTTGGTCACAATTCAACTTTGTTAGGGGTGGGCAGGGCAAAGGGGTGGTGGCGGTTGCTTTAACCTTCCAGTGGGCGATGGGGGAGGAGGGAAGGAGGAGGGGGGGTGGGGTTTAATGGAAGTAAAAGTACATGTGAGGGTATTAAAATAGCAGCCAGTTGGTGGAGGCCGATTTACCAAACTGACCTTCGTTTCAAAGGAGGGAAATGACAAGTTTGTCCTCAAAGTGAGCTTCACATTTGACTTACCTTCCATTTTATTTTTTTTTGTCCACCTATAAATAGTGAGCGGTCCGGAACTACTTTGACCCGAAAAGTTGAGAGAGGTTAAGAATGTAACCTTTTTCTCGCAACCATTTACTTCCAAGTTACAATCGAGCAAAATCTACAACCTCTCAGACAATTAATTGTCGTTAAATGATTTTAGCGACTTCTGTTTAGTGAAATTAAAAAGTATTGCGAACAATTATTGCTAAAAGTGTTAGTAAAAAAGTTATTAAATCAACAGTAACGGCTATTAATTGTCGCTATACAAGGGATGACACGTATCTTCTTACAACTAAGATAGTAGCCAAAAATGTTTCCGATCGATCTACCATAGACTTGCGGCTCATGTTTTTTCCTACCAAGGAAATAAAAGTAGTACAAGCACGCATATTTGTAACAAATAATATTTATTCAATACAATCAAAATGCGTTCTTAACAATCGAAAATATAAAGCTCCACGGTCGCAATACAGAATAAGTGTGTCGCTAATAACGTAATTATTACTCTTTTATGAGGAAAGTCCACGTGTACTTGTAAAGTTATTCTGCGGAGAATGGTATAACATGAATTCTGAATACAGATCGATCGACCTGTTTTTATACATAGATAAGTAACTCAACTGTTCACTATCTGATTCGTAAAAATTTATTTATACAAGGACTGTACGAAACAATATGACACCACCACCAGATAGAACGGGACCATGAAACGTAGAAGGAAACGTTATTGTACGAAATCCTGATCCAACCAAAGAGAATGGCCAGCAAACATAATCACCATATGACAGGGCAAATGCGTAAATCTGACAGACAAAACACTTTCCTACTTTGAAAATGTGTGTGGCAACATTGTAATTGTCACATAAAGAAAGCAACAAATGGCTCAACTGACCCCCAAAAGAAATATGCAAATGGGGTGATCAAGTTGCTGGAAAAGAGCCATAAGCAGGTGGAGGAGGATAAGATAAGCATCCATCAGTCCGTCCATCCTTCTTTCCTTTGCCAGTCTCCCCGCCCAGGTTCATAGTCTGACAAAATTAATTAGACCCCATTTTTAATTTCCCCAGCTTAGTTAGTTTATTAATGAATTAGTCTTTGTTATATGATCAACTTGGTTGTATGTATCATTGTTTATTGAGTACTTCTAGTCTATAACATATACAACTATATGCTTTATGTCATAATCTCAGGATGCACTTTATAATATAATCTGGGAACCACGTTTAACAAAGCTCCTATGGTACTAAGAAATTAAAATAAAGTCAAATTGTAATTTCTTAATGTCGCTTTCTTCTTTCAACTTGGCAAGCTGACATTCTTTAATTAGGGTCAAAATAATAAGCCATGGCATCTGATGGAATTAAGCCTGCAGATTAAAATTTATCCATGCAGTTATATTTTCATGTCGTGCAATGAGATTGTTTATTTTTATTTTTTTCCTTTTTGGAATTCATTTTGGACAAGTTGATTGTGAGTTTTGTCTGGATCAGACAGACTATCCAGCCAAGGTAATTAGTAGATAGAAATTGACTATTCGGCTTAATATTGGTTTGATAGACTAGAACTCAAATTTTGGGGTCAATTGTGGTTTAAAAATTTTCTATTTGGTTTTAGACCTATACAGACAAAATTTTAAAAAGTTTTGAATAATCATATAAGGAGAAATTTTGGTTACTACAGTTTAGTGATAATTAATGGGATTAAATATTTTTAGTAACTTTTATATACTGACGCTAAAAAGTGCTGTTAAAAATTATCACTG
>JAVXUP010003300.1:0-75518 GCA_033070095.1 Escallonia herrerae | reverse complement strand
TGATCACTAGCATCCACTTCAATCACAAAAGGTGCTGAAAATTTGGTAAAGCTAACACAGTAGCACTTACCATGGCCTTCTAGTTTCTCAAAAGCTTGAATAGCCTCAGGGTTCCAATGAAAGTTGTTCTTCTGTAGCAACTTGATCAAGGGTTTACTGATAATCCCATAATTTTGGATGAATTTTCTGTAGTAGCCAGTTAGGCCGAGAAATCCCCTGAGTTGTTTAAGTGTCTTGGGTAAAGGCCAAGCAGTCATGGCTTCAATTTTGTTGTATCTGCAGATACCCCATGCTTGGAAATGATATGCCCTAAATACTCCACTTCTTAAGTTGCAAAAGTGCACTTGGAATACTTACAAATAACTGATGCTGCCTCAAAGTTTCTAGCACCAAGGCTAGATGCTTTAAGTGCTCACTGTAGGACTTGCTATAAAGAAGTATGTCATCGAAGAATACTAAAACAAAGCTTCTGAGGTATGGTTGAAACACATTATTCATCACCGATTGAAAGGTAGCTGGGGCATTTGTCAACCCAAATGGCATCACTAAAAATTCAAAATGTCCAAAATGAGTAGAAAAAGCTGTCTTGTGGACATCTTTAGCGCTCACTCTCACCTGGTGGTAGCCATTTCTTAAGTCTAATTTGGTGAAAAATTGGGCTCTATGCAGCTCATCTAGCAAGTCATCTACAACAGGGATATGGAATTTGTTTTTTATGGTGATTTTATTGAGTCCCCTATAGTCTATGCACATCCTCCATGTTCCATCATTCTTCTTCACCAATAATACGGGTGAACTGAAGGATGAAGAGCTGGGTTGTATAACCCCTGAATCCAACATCTCATGCATTATCTTTTCTACTTCTGTTTTCTATGCTTAGGGCATTCTATAAGGTCTGAGGCTAACATGTGTTGCATTTGAAATAATGGGTATGTGATGGTCCTGTGGCCTTTTTGGTGGTAAACCCTGAAACCAATAAAACAACCCTAGAGGGGGGGTGAATAGGGTTTTAAGACTACTTTAAAAATTAACAAACAACAAACCTCAATCTCAATAACTCAAATAAGCAAACAACCAATCTCAACACAAATGTAAGACGATAATGTAAAGAGAGAAGGGTTTAGAGATACTTGACAAGGAGAATTAAATGGTTCGGCTTGATATACCCACAAGCCTACGTCCACCCCTTCAAGGAAGTCCCTTGAAAGGCCCTAGAATCCACTAGTATGATCTTCCTTACGGGTCAAGATCGAACCTCTTACAATCCCTTGATGCTATGCCCACATCAAGAACAAGCTTTGACAAACCCAAAGCTCCAAAGCTTGACAACCCCAAGCTTTGATACAAGAACCTTTCAATGAAGAAATGTGTACAAGATTTCACTCTCAAGAAGTAGATGAGTACAACTTTAAGCACTAGAACAAGAGAGATGAGTGTATGATGACTTATGAAAGTGTATATCTCTCAAATGTAAGCTCACAATAAATACTCTCTTGAAAAGGATGAGAAATCAATGAAACAAGAGAGATTTGAACAATTGCTTTGATCTTTGAGAATATGAAGGATAAGAGAGCTTTGAATGCAATTGATGAATCAAAACTATGCCCAAGATGAGTATTTATAGAGGTGGGAAAGAATATGACCGTTTGGAGTTAGGTGGTGCATTAAATGCGCCAAACGGCTATTGCAGTCGACTGCAATGTCCCATTGCAGTCGACTGTATTCCCAAAGTAGCCGTTGGAAATTCAAATTTCCAACTTGCAGTCGACTGTAATCCCAATGCAGTCGACTGTAATAGGCTACTGGAAGTATTGCAGTCGACTGCATTCCAATGCAGTCGACTGTAATACCTCACTGCCCAAGTTGCAGTCGACTGCAATCCAATGCAGTCGACTGCATTCCAGAAAATGCAGTTTCTTAGTTTTTAAAGAATGAAAAACTTTTATGCATGCAAGGGAAACCTATGGGCAAATTCTAGGTATACAGTCATCGTAACGATCATCTCTCTACGTCTAGTTTACAAAGAAGGAAATAAAGCATAGTAAAGTTCAATCGACGAAATCCTTCTTTGATGCGTTCCGTTGAGAGTCTTTAAACGATTTGCTCGTCTAATTTTCCATTTGCATGAGTGTGAGATTGTTCCTATTGCTTCATCAACTCAATGCATGTTAGACAGCATAATCATCAATGTTAGTTATCATCAAAATCAAATATAATCCTAGGTTAAATAACCGTAGGGTTAACAATCTCCCCCTTTTTGATGATGACAAACATTGATTCAAATAATATGAGATATATAAGATAATGAACGCAAAGAAGCATGATTCAAATCATAAAAGGCTCCCCCTATCTTAAGCAATATAGGGCTCATATATCAAATCCACATGAATCAACAATATTCAACAATATTTTCTCCCCCTTTTGACATCATTAAAAAAGATCAAGGGTGTGTGTGAAAGTGATCAACTTATGTATCCATCCATGGATAATCAATATAGCCAACAAGGGCATTTAAACAACAAAAAAAATAAATACTTGAATAACCATCAAAAGGTGTACCAAGCACATGTATGAAAATAGCACATAAATTTTAAACCAGCGGCAGGAAGATAAGCGTGAATTAAGAGCGCTAATGCAATACTAAGAGTAGGATCCATGATAAGTTTTTGAGATACATAATTGAGTTTGATAAGCATAAATAAAAAGACATAAAGCATGTCCTAATGCCTAAGGACCCGATGGTGGAGGAGGGGGATGAAAGATGTCCTCCTCGGGACACTGAATCCCACAATGATCCTCCATGCGAGAAAGGCGTCGACTGAGCTGGCTGTGAGCAAGATCCATCCGACTGAAACCGGTATGCATATGCTGTTGCATCATATCTAAGCGTGTGAGGATCGCTTCATATCCGGAAGTAGAAGGACCGGAAGAAGTGCCTGCCTCATGTGTACTCGGAATGATCAACGGAGGTGGATCACGATCAAAACCATCACCGGCATCTCCCCCAGCATCATCATCAGCATCAGCAGCATCATCATCACCATCAGCATCATCATCATCACCATCATCATCAGCCTCATCATCATCATCATCATCATCATCATCATCAACAATGACATTTTCCAATTCAGGCTCAGGTAATAAACGGTTACGATCATCTAAAAGGCCCTTCCTACGAAGAGTAGAGCAGTCTAGTACGATGTGCCTAGTAACCTCAATATACTCACCCAGAAGAGGTATGTCAAAGGCAGCAAGAATGTGAGTGAGTAGGAGGCCATAAGGTATAGCTAAGGCAGGATGTGAGGCGCTCCTAATCATGTTTAACATGATGAGACGAGGGAGGTTAAGCGGTGTGCCTGAGCGAAAGAAGGTCAAGAGCTGAACGTCTAAGTAAGAGACGAGTGAAAGACCGCCAGTTCGAGGAATGACGTTATGAGCGATGATATGATGGAACAGACGAGAGAGGAGGTAGGTCACGTAGGCTGGGTTTGCTCGCAACCCGAACCTGTCGACAATGAAGTGTGTGTCGAAGCTGTTCCTCAATAGAAAAAGGTCGGTCAAACCAATGTGACTGACCAGCGACAGGGATCATGTCTAACGAGAAAGAGAAGCCACTATCGGGGAGGTCTAGAAGAGTGGCTAGACGTGATTGTGAGAATGAAATGCGGCGTCCAAAAACATAGGAGGTGAGGGTACATGACTCAGAGGAAATGTTCCAAGTCAAATTCGCATAAAATAAGCGGATTGCATCAGGATAATATAGAATAGTGTTCCTATCGGTGAGGCGATCTAGATAACAATCCTGAAGGCATCTAAGTACACCTATGTTAAAAAGGAATGGAGTATCCAGTCGCAAACCTGGAGTCAAAGGTGAAGAGAGTTGTGCAGAAAAGCGATCGGCAGCCTCGCGGTTCCGATATCGATTTTGATCAAACTCGACCGCGATAGGCTCGGGCTCGGGCTCGGGCTCAGGTGCAGCTCGTGAGCGAGATGAACTGGCACGTGCACGTTTCTCTCTTGCCATACTTGAAATAATCTAAACAGAGAAATAATAAATGTAAGATAAAAAAATAAAAAAATGAAAATTTTTATTTTTATTTTTTTTATTTTTAAGATAAACCCTAATTTATGCAATTTTGGGAAAAATTCAATTTTGGACAAATTGAATGAAATTAACCACGTACAATCGAGTAATAGACATAACTAAGCATGAATCAAATGATGAAACATGCAATTGCATAAACAATTTGAAGAAATTTTGACAAATGAAGAACCCTAGTTTATGAAAATTGGGGAAATTCAAATTTTGCATGAATGCAAGTAATTAAACTATGTAGAATCATGTAATAAGCATCCCTAAAGATGAATCAAGCATTAAATCATATAGAAGCATGCTAAGTTGAAGTAGATCTGAAGAAATAATCTATGGAGAGCAATTCGAATTTCAACCGATTATGAACAATGTAGATGAAATGGATTAGAGAAAGTATGTAAATCATGAAGTAGAATGAGATTTGGGAGGATTTACGTACCAATTTCAAGCCAAACGGAGGAGAATTGAGTCCAAGGAGAGATGAGAGCCTTTTTTTCGAAGAGAGAAGGAGTAGAGAGAGATTCTGCAGAAGAAGAGATCTGGGCACGATTTATGCCCTTCCCCCGTAATGCAGTCGACTGCATTCCCCAATGCAGTCGACTGTATTGACCAATGCAGTCGACTTCAATGCACAAAGTCAATCAGTCTAAAAAACAGATTATACATATGTATATAGCAATAAAAGTGTGCAAATATATTTTTTTTATTTTTAAGATAGATAGATATCAATAAAACCAACGATGTCTGGAAAGGAAAAATTAACCAAAGCATGCTATAAGCATATGAGATAATGCTCAAGCATGTAACTAGCACAAAAATAACCTAGTCACATAGGTGAAGATATGCCAAGTTCTCTTCTAAGAGCGGTAAACCTCTTTGCATCTAATGGTTTAGTGAAGATGTCCGCTAGTTGGTGATTTGTGTCCACGAAATCTAGAACAATATCACCCTTTTGCACATGATCACGGATAAAATGGTGTTTGATTTCTATGTGCTTAGTGCGTGAATGTTGGATGGGATTTTTGCTCAAATCAATGGCACTAGTGTTGTCGCATAGGATAGGTATGTGATCATACTTGAGTCCAAAATCCAAAAGGGTTTGTTTCATCCAAAGAATTTGTGCACAACAAGCACCAACCGCCATATATTCGGCTTCGGTGGTAGAGAGTGCAACCGAGTTTTGCTTTTTGGAACTCCAGGAAACAAGAGAATGTCCTAGGAATTGGCAACCACCACTAGTACTTTTTCGCTCGGTTTTACAACCGGCAAAATCGGCGTCGGAGTAACCAACTAGGTCAAAAAATGATGTGTTTCTAGGAAACCATAACCCTAAATCGTGAGTGCCCTTAAGATATCTAAGGATTCTCTTTACGGCAACTAAATGAGATTCCTTAGGACAAGCTTGAAATCTAGCACATAAACAAACACTAAACATTATGTCGGGTCTACTTGCGGTAAGGTAAAGAAGTGATCCGATCATACCTCGATAGCGTTTAATATCAACATCCTTACCCTTTTCATCTTTATCAAGCTTTAATGAAGAGCTCATTGGAGTGTCAAAAGCATTTGATGCTTCCATGTCGAATCTCTTGAGTAGCTCTTTGGTGTATTTGGCTTGGTTGATAAAGATTCCATCCTCGCTTTGTTTGATTTGCAATCCAAGGAAGAAGGTGAGTTCTCCCATCATGCTCATTTCAAACTCCTTACTCATACAAGAAGCAAACTCTTCGCACAAGGATCCATTAGTAGCACCAAATATAATGTCATCAACATAAATTTGCACCAACAATAAGTCCTTGCCCTTAGATTTGATAAACAAAGTGGTGTCAAGTTTTCCTCTTGAAAAACCATTTTCTAAAAGAAAACTACTTAGCCTTTCATACCAAGCTCTAGGAGCTTGTTTTAAACCATAAAGAGCTTTGCTAAGCTTGAAAACATGGTTTGGAAATTTTTCATGCTCAAAGCCGGGAGGTTGAGCCACATAAACCTCCTCCGAAATAAAACCATTTAGAAAAGCACTCTTGACATCCATTTGAAAGAGTTTAAAATCTCTATAGCAAGCAAAAGCTAAAAGCATTCTAATAGATTCAAGTCTAGCTACCGGTGCATAAGTTTCATCAAAATCAATTCCTTCCTCTTGGTTATAACCTTGGGC
Organism: Escallonia herrerae; assembly: GCA_033070095.1. Lineage (NCBI taxonomy): Eukaryota > Viridiplantae > Streptophyta > Magnoliopsida > Escalloniales > Escalloniaceae > Escallonia > Escallonia herrerae. Next base: position 69,270 of record JAVXUP010003300.1, on the reverse strand, counting down.
CACTAATCTAGCCTTGTTTCTAACCACGATTCCGGATTCATCAAGTTTGTTTCTAAATACCCATTTTGTGCCTATAATCCTATAGTTTTGAGGTTTAGGCACAAGGGTCCAAACTTGATTTCTTTCAAATTGAACTAGCTCTTCTTGCATAGCAAGCATCCAAGATTCATGATGTAGAGCTTCGGAGAAGTTCTTCGGTTCAATTTGGGAAAGAAATGCTAAATTAACATGTTGTTGAAGAGAGTGTCGAGTTCTTACCCCACTCGAAGGATTACCTAAGATTTGATCGCTTGGATGATCCTTTTTGTAAGTCCAATCTTTTGGTAATTCTTGAGAGTAGTCCGAGTTTGAAACATCATTGCTTGCTTCCTTGTCTTCCTCTTGAGAGCTTGATTGTTGTTCTTCTTGAATAATTTCTTTGTGGTTGTCTTGTATTGTTTCACTTATATCCAAAGTTCTCATGTCAATATCCACATCATCTACATTAACAATGTTAGTCCTCCGAAGAAAAGGATTAGTCTCATCAAAAGTAACATTAATGGATTCTTCAACAACCAAAGTACTTTTGTTATAGACTCTATATGCCATACTATTATTAGAGTAGCCAAGAAAAATACCCTCAAATGTTTTGGAATCAAATTTACTAAGGTGATCCTTAGTATTTAAAATAAAGCATTTGCAACCAAAGACTCTAAAAAAGCTCACCTTAGGTTTCTTATCATTAAAAAGCTCATAAGGGGTTTTTAACAAAATTTTTCGCAAGATAACTCTATTGAGAACAAAACAAGCACAATTGACCGCCTCCGCCCAAAAGTACTTAGGTAAACCATATTCGTTAAGCATTGTTCTTGCCGCTTCTTGCAAAGACCTATTCTTTCTTTCGGCAACACCATTTTGTTGAGGAGTTCTAGGAGCCGAAAAATTATGTGATATCCCAAAGTCATCACACAAGGCTCCTATTTTTGAATTTTCAAATTCTCTACCATGATCACTTCGAATGTTGGATATCAAATATCCTTTTTGATTTTGAATACGTTTTGCAAATGAAGTGAACACATTTAGAGATTCATCTTTGGTGGCCAAAAAGAAAGTCCAAGTATAGCGAGAATAGTCATCAACAATAACAAAACAATATGATTTACCACCAAGACTAGTAGTAGGGATTGGTCCAAATAAATCCATATGAAGTAATTGCAAGGGTCTAGAAGTAGATACCATTTTCTTCGGTTTGTGAGAGACTTTCTTTTGCTTACCCATTTGACAAGCATCACATACTTTGTCTTTCTCAAACTTGATCTTCGGGAGTCCCCTCACAAGTTCTTTGCTTGAAATATCCTTTAAATGCTCCATATGCATGTGTCCAAGTCTTCGATGCCAAAGCCAAGATGTCTCACTAATAGCACTAAGACACTTGACATCTTGGTTAGCTAGATCATTCAATTTAATAGAGTAAACATTGTCATCTCTATTTCCTACCAAAATAGTTTCATTATTCTTCAAGGATTGTATAGTGCAATGAGAAGCCTCAAAGATTACTCTAAAACCTTTATCACTAAATTGACTAATACTTAGCAAATTATGCTTCAAACCTTCAACATATAACACATTCTCAATTGAATGTGGTTCCTTACCTATAGTTCCTTTACCTTTGATTTTTCCTTGTGCGTTGTCACCAAAGGTCACTTTTCCTCCTTCTATAAGATCAATTGAGGTGAAAAGAGATATGTTGCCGGTCATATGTCTTGAGCATCCACTATCAAGAATCCACTTCTTGCTACTAGATTTTGCTTTGAGACATACCTATAAGCACAAATCAAGTAGTGACTTTTGGTACCCATATTTTCTTGGGTCCTTGGGTGTTAGTCTTACATTTGTAATCTTGACCTTTCACAACCCACATCTTCTTTCTACCTCTAACATAAACAATTCTACAAGGACAATAATTAGTCGTATGCCCTTTCTTGTTGCACCAACCACAATGTGTAAATGGTGTACAATAGTTCTTTGGTTGTTTTGAATGAGTATTCAACCTAGCTTGTTGTTGAAAGATTTTAGGAGGTAAGGCCAAGGGATCTAATCCAAGACCACCTTTGTTTAGGCCAAATCTTTGGCGTCCAAGCATGACATCCAAATTGTTTTGACCATCAACAAATTTTTGAAGACATTTTTTCAAATCACAAATCTCAAGTTTTAAATCTTCATTTTGCTTTTCTAAAACCAAAGTCTTGCAAGAGATTTGTTTTGAGCTAGGAGTGTTAGCAATCAATTCAACCAAGTCATTATTCACATGTTTTACATATAAATGGTTGGAAATGCAATCATTCTTGGCATGCAACTCAATATTTTCCACTCTCAACTTCTCAATTTGCTTATTAGCCTCAAGGAGTTTTTTTGATAAAATAATATTTTTCTTAAAAATTTTCTTGGATTCCTCATATAGGCTATCATAAGCATCTTCGAAGCTTTCACTATCACTATCACTACCGGAAGAAGAGCTTACCTCATCATTTGCCATGAAGCACACATTTGCTTGTTCGTTCTTCTCAACATCTTCATCACTTGAATCGAAGTCACTCCAAGTTGGAGTATGTTCGGCATTCATTGCTTTTTCCTTCTCTTTGTTCTCTTTCTTGGAGAGTTGTCTCCTTTTAACTCTTTCCCATACATCTCTTCTTTCCTTCTTTTCTCTTTTGTATATGGGACAATCCATCTTCATGTGTCCCGGCTTGTGGCATTTGTAGCAAAGCTTCTCTTCGTTGCTAGCATTTTGTTGCCTTCTCCCACCATTCCTTCTAAATCTCATGAACTTTTTGAAGTTCTTTGCAATCATTGCAACATCCTCTTCATCAAATTCTTCTTCATCATCGCTTGACTCAAGGTTTGAAGATGAAGCTTTAAGGGCAATTGATGTAGGCTTCTTCTTGATGTCTTCTTGATCAAAGGTCTTGATTTGCATTTCGTACGTCATAAGTGAGCACATCAATTCATCAAGAGGAAAGATATTGAGATTCTTCGATTCTTGAATGGCGGTGATCTTTGCATCCCAAGCTCTTGGTAAGGACCTAATCACTTTTCTTACAAGATCACCATTGGTGAATTCCTTGCCCAATTGCTTCAAAGGGTTTACAATGTTAGTGAAACGAGTATTCATATCCGTAACGGATTCATTTGGAAGCATATGGAATAACTCATAATCTCTAAACAATAAGTTCATCTTGGAATCTCTAAGGAGAGAAGTTCCTTCATGAGTTACTTGAAGAGTATCCCAAATACTCTTAGCGGAATTACACATAATGACTCTATTGAGTTCATTAGTGTCTAAAGCACAAACAAGACAATTTTTCGCTCTAGCATTCATACAAATCATCTTTTTATCATGATCACTATACTCCGATTTGGATTTTGGCTCTTCAACCTTGTCAACCACCTTTATCGGAATGTATGGGCCATTCTCAACAATATCCCACATCTCGTAGTCTTGAGACTCTAAGTAGATTTTCATCTTAACTTTCCACACACTATAATTGGTCCCATTAAACAATGGAGGCCTAGTGGTAGAACTACCCTCCATACCCCCAACGTAAGCCATGATCGATTAACTCTCTTGGCGTTACCCAATATAACAAGAGCCGAGGCTCTGATACCACTTGAAACCAATAAAACAACCCTAGAGGGGGGGTGAATAGGGTTTTAAGACTACTTTAAAAATTAACAAACAACAAACCTCAATCTCAATAACTCAAATAAGCAAACAACCAATCTCAACACAAATGTAAGACGATAATGTAAAGAGAGAAGGGTTTAGAGATACTTGACAAGGAGAATTAAATGGTTCGGCTTGATATACCCACAAGCCTACGTCCACCCCTTCAAGGAAGTCCCTTGAAAGGCCCTAGAATCCACTAGTATGATCTTCCTTACGGGTCAAGATCGAACCTCTTACAATCCCTTGATGCTATGCCCACATCAAGAACAAGCTTTGACAAACCCAAAGCTCCAAAGCTTGACAACCCCAAGCTTTGATACAAGAACCTTTCAATGAAGAAATGTGTACAAGATTTCACTCTCAAGAAGTAGATGAGTACAAGTTTAAGCACTAGAACAAGAGAGATGAGTGTATGATGACTTATGAAAGTGTATATCTCTCAAATGTAAGCTCACAATAAATGCTCTCTTGAAAAGGATGAGAAATCAATGAAACAAGAGAGATTTGAACAATTGCTTTGATCTTTGAGAATATGAAGGATAAGAGAGCTTTGAATGCAATTGATGAATCAAAACTATGCCCAAGATGAGTATTTATAGAGGTGGGAAAGAATATGACCGTTTGGAGTTAGGTGGTGCATTAAATGCGCCAAACGGCTATTGCAGTCGACTGCAATGTCCCATTGCAGTCGACTGTATTCCCAAAGTAGCCGTTGGAAATTCAAATTTCCAACTTGCAGTCGACTGTAATCCCAATGCAGTCGACTGTAATAGGCTACTGGAAGTATTGCAGTCGACTGCATTCCAATGCAGTCGACTGTAATACCTCACTGCCCAAGTTGCAGTCGACTGCAATCCAATGCAGTCGACTGCATTCCAGAAAATGCAGTTTCTTAGTTTTTAAAGAATGAAAAACTTTTATGCATGCAAGGGAAACCTATGGGCAAATTCTAGGTATACAGTCATCGTAACGATCATCTCTCTACGTCTAGTTTACAAAGAAGGAAATAAAGCATAGTAAAGTTCAATCGACGAAATCCTTCTTTGATGCGTTCCGTTGAGAGTCTTTAAACGATTTGCTCGTCTAATTTTCCATTTGCATGAGTGTGAGATTGTTCCTATTGCTTCATCAACTCAATGCATGTTAGACAGCATAATCATCAATGTTAGTTATCATCAAAATCAAATATAATCCTAGGTTAAATAACCGTAGGGTTAACAAACCCCTTGGCTCATCAAAAACATCCGAAAAGTTGTGCAATAGAGCTATAAGTTGTGGTTCACCTGCTTCCTTGGTTGATAGAGTAGTAATGGTATAGATTTGACCATATATGGAGCCTGGGTTGTGGGTTAAGTACTTGAACATACCTGTAGCTGACAATAACTTCACTTCTGTTTTGCCATTGCCCCCATGTAATGTAATTAGTCTTCCCTCAACATTAATGGTCATAGTCATTTCTTGAAAATCAAACTGCACTTGTCCCAATTTCCTTAACCATTGAAGGCCCAGAACACACTCACAACCTCCTAATGGCAGAACCATCATGTTTGATTTAAACTCAATATCTTGCAAGGTCCATGAAAAATCTAGGCACATTGCATCACTTCCCACCTTGTTGCCATCAGCAACCATGATTGTCATGGTTTCTGTGGAAGTAATAACACATCCAAGCCTAGCAGTAGTAGCAGGGTCCAAAAAATTGTGAGTGGATCTTGTGTCAATGAGAATTGAGAACGTCTTCTTCTTATGTTGACCCCATATATTGAAAGTGTTACGGGTTGAGCTCCCATTAATTGCATTTACTGTGATCTCCACCTTCTCATGCCCATCCTCAGCCCCCTCATCTTCATTTATATTTTCTTCTTCATCATACACAGGGGGTGTGTCTCCTTCCACCTCTTCATCAACCACTAACATTGACACCTATTTATGTTTGCAATTATGGGCGGGGGTAAACACTTCATCACACCAATAACAGAGCCCTTTTCTTCTTCTGTCATCAAAGTATCCCCTGGTCAGCCTTTGTGGATGTGGGTTTTGTGGTTTAGGCAGTAGGCCTTTATGATGAGCATTGGCTAACACAGGGTTTGCTGGTAGGTTTGGATGGGTTAACAATGGTTTAGGTCTCAAATTGGAACTGGTAGCTGGAGTTTTTGCAGTGTTGGGTTAAATAGGAAGTGAACTTTGTTTGATCACAGTCCTGGGGCTATGCCAAGTGTTTTGAACACTAGCCTTCTGTTTTCTGGCCAAGTAAATAGCTCTGGATAAATCATAGAGCTCAAACTTTTCAATTTCTAGCCTTATGTCATCCCTCAGCCCTCCCATGAAACTTTGTATGTAATATCCCTCATTAAATTTACACCCTTCACTGACCAACATGGACCTTAGAGCTTCAAACTCATTGTAATAAATATCCACAGAAGAAGTCTGTCTTAGTTTGTGAAACTCACCCACTATACTTTCTCTAAACAGGCTAGCAAATCTAGTAGTAAGGTCTTTAACAAATTCAGTCCATGTTACCCTCCATTTTGCTTTGGCATATGTTCCAAACCAAAATTCAGCTTGACCATCAAAATGAATTGATGCAAAACTCACTTTGTATTGTTCATCAATTGGGTTAAATTCAAAAAACTTCTCTGCTTTTTCTCACCCAACCATAAGAATCATCTCCATTAAACATAGGAAAATCTAGTTTAGGGATTTTTGGAATTGAATTACCATTTGTTGTCTGGGTATACTCCTTGTGTAAGAATTCAGGTCCTTTGGGTGGCCTAAATTGTCTGGAATTCAAGCTCTCTCCTTCTCGCATGTTAACTAGCTGTTGCATCAAAATCTGCATCTCAGCTAGAGAGTGCCTCACTGCAGGTAACTCTTCCCTCAAGTGTTCAACTGAAGCTCGAAGCTCTGGTAGCTCAGAAATAGTTTCCTTCAAGTTCATCAGTTGGTCATCGATGGCAATGAAATGATCAGCGAATTAAGCCTCCATAAGTCTTACATGCTCATCCAGCTGGTGTTGCTTCCCTTGTCTGGTATTGTACCCCATTAGTAGTGGTTTGATGAAGTTTGAGAGGAAATAAACTTGCTCTGGATACCAATTGTCAGATTCAAGCTACTGAACTTGAATCTTCTGTGAAGTTTCAGAGAAATTCATGATGAATTGTCTCTAATTTAGAAATCCAATTGCTTGGCCAAGATAGAATAGAGAGAAAAAGTAGAGAGAACAGAAAGAAAGAAAGAAAGAAAGGAAATCTTCCCAAAATGTTTTATTCACTCCGTGATTCTTCTCCCGTAGCTACACATCATAAAGGTTGCCAAAACAACCTCATGAAATTGTGGAAACAGAAAGATGCTAAAATAGAAAATAAAACTAAAAATAAAATAAAATAAGCTAATCTGGTTCAGGCAATGATCCTCCTTGAACTCAGCATCTTCTCTTTCATTAATGTTAATACTTCCTTAATGACTCAGCCAACTCAGCAAATCTTCAACTAATATTTCTTCCCACATGAGTCTCACGCGCCTTGGTGGTAAAACGGATCTTAAGACTCACGCGCCTGGCTCAGTCTCCTTGGACTCCTGCGTGGTTTTCACTAGCTCAGCTCCTTCTTTGTTGATAACCTGTATCTTTGCTCTTCCTTTCTTAGCAGCCCTCTCCCCTGTTTCTTCCATGGTGGACCTTCTCTTAATGCGAATGCGTACAGGGATTTTACGTGGTAAATCCCTGACATATTATACATGCCATATGTGCTTCTAAGTAAATAGTCCATGCTACATTGTTACTAGACCATCGGTTTCGACAATCAGTAATGTTGAGTGTGCGGAAGCTGATATAATAGGAGGAAGAATTTAAGAAGACAAAAGTTATTGTATTATACATTTGTCGATCCTAGGTCGTGAGAACTATTGATCCCAGTCCATCCAATATTTTCAATTTCCTTCCGTATATGAGTGGGGATCCCATGCAAAAGTTGTCTTTGTTTTGTTATAGCAATTAAAGGATTTTATATGACCTGACATGAGTACTGACTGAATCTGTAATAGTCGCTCCATATCTCAACCAAAGTCAAATTCGACAAATAAGATTTAAATTCTTATATTATACATGTCAGCCACCACTCCACTCCACGAACCGAGACTTAATTCTTCACATCTGAATGTTATATGCAATCAAAAAGATTAAAATAAAACTTACCAAATGCATCAAAAGTTCTAAAAAGTTACATGAAATATGAATGGAACCCATAGGTACGTTCTGTGTTGAATGATAAATAGGTTAAGTATGTGCTCCAAAGTACATCTCGCTCGGATGCAAATGATATCAGCGTAACGTGCATACATATAATTTTGTTGTAGTATTTGTATTTTTGAACATCAATTTTTATTTTTTATTTTGGAAAACAGGAGAGCTTTATTTAATTAAGTAAAGTATGAGTCACACAACTTGGGATGACTCTCCACAAGCATCGAGGTACAAGAGATTTGACAAAAAAATCGGCGCGTGATACCAAACTTGAAAATTGTTTCGCTGATTCACCGCCTGCTCAACCATGTAATCCGCACAAAAGTTTGTTTTCCTATGCTTATGAGAAGCTGTAACCTGCCACGAACACTTAAGCTGTAACCCTACAGTCAGTAACCAGTGTCCCAATTAAAAGGGCATGAGATTTCCATTTTGAAGAAGGGAGACAACATTTTGATCATTAGATCAAGTAATCTATATCTATATATATACATATATAAAAGGCTGAAACATTCGTTTAAAATTGCGACACGTAGGATTTTTGAGCTCTTATATTTTTGACAAGTAAGATTTTTGGAACACTCTCCTTGTGACAACTCAGCATGAACTTTTTATGTGAAAGTTTCCTTGCTTAGGCAAACTCTGTCAGCAATAGAGGAGTCCAGTTTAAAAGAAACAACTACAAAATGCAAGTTTAATTGAACTCTCCTATATGCCATCTGCCATCTGCTATCTACTGGAAATACATGCGTAGAATTTGTCTCCTCTTTTACTCATTTGTCTCATGGCCTCCTGGGTTTTCAAAATCTACTAAAAAATATCCAGTTTCTAGCATCCATTGAGTAAATTGAAAAAGCCTCCCACTGTCACAGTCACGGAAGCTATATGTATTACATGGAGAATGGGCAGGGAGCATAATCAAGAATGGAACATGAGTACAGCTTTGACTAAGGTATGAGTTGCAGTGGGGTTACGGCAACATCTATGTCCTTGTTTTCTACAATCTGTGTTGTAATACAATATACATAGCCAATCTCGGGTGTTATATGGAGATGCTACCTAGACTAGATTAAAAAAACGAAGGTAGAAATTTGGATTGACAATGATTTATGTTTGTATCCTAGTAGTCTTCCCTGGATTTGTTGATTTTAGATGACAGATTTGGTGAACTTTTGGTGGAAGAAGAAGTCTTGAATGTGAGTGGAGATTGAATCTTTGCGCAATGAAGGGAACATTACGGGAAAATCATTTAATGTTATTCAAAACTTGATGGAAGTTAATTATATAACCCAAGGTTAAATATCTTGCTTATAATATATTAGCATATAAAAGAGTTCCAAGGTTCTACAACATTTGGCTGCTTTTGGATTAATTAAGTTGCTAGAGTCCTTTTCTTAACGAACCTTCTTTACTCAATTTTGAATCCATTATACTCTTCAGTTTGAAACCTTTGGAGTATTCAAAACAAATTAGGTAGTCTTTTAAAAGATCTAGCCGGTGTGTAATTGAGGTAAAGACTATCTGTTTATTCTACAATAACTCTAAACAAACATTAAAAATTCGGATATTGATTATTTATGTTCTCTTACTTACAACATGTTTCTCATTAATAAATTTTTATTTTTGATAAATCCTTTTTCGGTTACATAAAATTTGATATCCATGGCATAGAAAATAAGTTCAATTCCACAAAGAAAACAAAGTAGAATGAAGTAACATTACCAATAATGTAAAGATTCGTAACTATCGACCACTATGAAACATTAAAAACAAAAAAAAATAGAGAAAAAAGAAAAAGAATTTTTACAGGAAATAATTATGGGCCATATTACTAATTTTCTATCTTGAACTTAGTAAATCATCTAAGAATGAATATTTGGATTGAATCTATTTAACGTGACTGCTTACTCTTTAGTTTGCTAAAGGATTGAAAGAAAATAGAAATGATGATTATTTAAATGTTGCGGCAATCCATGGTAGTCAAGGTCACAAGATTGTTGTGATAAATGCGGTACAACAGTGGTGATAGTATTTGTAGATTGTGCGACAAGTAGTGACTGTAGTGATACCGGCTGTGGTGGCAGTGGTAGCGATAAGAATAGAGTGGTTGCAAAGATATTGACAGTAATGATAATTGTGGTGACAAAAATGGTGACTGCGGTAATTTTAGTTGTAGCAATAATTTGAAAAGTTCTCTTTCAAATATTTTATTGTGTTAGTCATGTTACTCACTTTTAACAATGTTATGAGCTGGATTAAAAAAATACGGAGTATATGAAAAGTACCTTTTTTTTTATGAGAAATGGCATTACTCATATGAATACACATAGATCTTTACTATTATTGATATAAAAGACTAGAATATTAGTAAAAGTTGATAATATTTGAATACGGTTTTTCCACGAAACATTAATTGTAAACAAGTGTGCTTCAAGTTTTGGGCTTAAATAAATTTGAATGTTAAGTATTGCTTCCCATTTCATGTTTCTTAAGATGAACAAATCCTTTTTTACTCGTGATGGCATGGGCAAGCACTTAAAATCGTTCATCCCTTGCATATCTATGTTTATGAATTTAAATCAGATTAGTGAATACAACCATGGCATCTTACAACAAAAAAGTAAAAAGAAAGATGCATCGTATGGGCACATAGATCTTTACTACGATTGATATAAAATACTAGAAAATCAACCCATGTTGATAATATTTGGATACACTATTTCCCCTAACAATAATTGAAAGAAAGTATGCACCAAATTTTAGGCATACAGAACTTTGAATTTTAATTATTATTAACATATTGTTGAAATAATTGCTTATGTTAGAGAATTCATTTTTTCAAAATAAGATGATTCCTTTTTTTGCACATGATGGCATATGCAAACTTTTAAAATCATCATCCATTGTCCATTTATGTGTATTAGATGAAGACAATTATGACATCTTGCAAAAAAAAAAAAGTACATCAGAAAAGTTCAAAAGAAATATGCATAAAAAAGAATCAAGGGAGTGCTGAAGATATATAGTGAATCTATTACAAGATGATGACGCAAAATGTTACATTAGACACCCTCAAATCAAAACTTCCAAGAAGAGCTAGAAAATTAATCTATTATGGTTAGTTTTATCCTGTCTATTTAGTGTTGAAAAATTATTAGCCATTTTAGTTTTATAAAAATTGATGATGCCGAAAATGGTTCGATGCTACGTGGAGGTGCCACAAAGGATGCGGTCTGAGTCAGCTTCCAGGTAGGCAACGCGGGAGACAGCAAGGACGGCGCAAGGGCCGAGGGCAAGGCTCCCCAGACAGGTCGTGAGGGCTGGCAGCGCTGCGCAGGCAGGGTGACGATGAACAGGACCGACAGTCTACAGTCCGTGCTAAGGGAGCAGCGTCAAGGGTCCGTGGACGGGAGCCCAAGTGTGTTTCTCTCACTAGAATTCCAGAGAGAATGTCTTTTAGAGAGAGAAAGTGAAAAGTCCAAATGAGAGAAAAGATCCTTGAAAAAGCTCCAAAGTCCACTATTTATAGGCAAAAATGTGCATGTGTCATAAGTTGACATGTGTCACCCCCTGGGAACGACACGTCGCCAGGGGGCCAAAGCACTGACCCTCCGTTGGACTGCCGGTCCCTAAGTTCGTGCTGCCCTGCCCTTGCAACATCTCTCTGCCTGTCTGAGGAGACTGATCATGCCGCGGTAGCATGGTCAGAGTAGCCCGTTGCCCCAGCCTCCAGTCCAAGCCCTTACTGAATCCCACAGTCCTGGCAGCGGTGGGGAAGACCCGACGCCCAGCTGCCAGGTGGACTAGGCAAGATGCCCTTCCGAAGACCTGCTCCCATCTCGGAGTGACCCGGGGGTCATAGTCCTTAGGGGTGCCGACGCGAGCCCCCAGTGCCAGAGCACGTAGGCCAGTCACGCAGGCACCCCGGCGGAGATAGTGTCCTGGAGGAGTAGCCTATCCCGTGAGCATATAACATGATTGCAGCGCATGGGGCGCGGTTGAGTGCGGGCGACGAGGGTCGCAGAGTGATCTCCGAGCGACAAGGGTCGTTGCGTGGATGGCGCGCGACCGTGAGCGACGGTTGTCATGGCGACAGAGCGGCCACAAGTGACGGTCATCGAGACTACGAGCGACGGTCATCGCGACGAAGGAGCACGGCCGAGAGCGACGGTCGTCGCGACTATGGCGGAGCGCGGCCGCGAGCGACGGTCGTCGTGACAACGGAGCGCGGTCAAAGGTGACGGCGTCGGTATTCAAGGCAGGTGGCCGACCCCCAAGGGAGGCCGACCCCCTAGGATGGCCGACCCATTGGGGTGGCCGACCCCCTAGGGTGGCCGACCCCCAAGGGTGGCCGACCCCTTGGGGTGGCCGACCACCAAGGGTGGCCGACCCCCAAGGTGGAAGGCACGCCGAGGTCGCTTCACGAATGGTTCACGTGACTTGAGCATGCGTTGCTTTGACCGGCCCTCGAGCGTTGAAAAGTTGACCGCTGACTGGGTGATGTGTCGTGCAAAGTGGGTCCCTTAGCGGGTCCTTAACGGGTCCTGGGGTGCGACCAGAATAGGGTATGAACAAAAATATTCAAAAAAATTTTGTTTGGGCTTTCACCCGGCCATTCAGCTATACATTCCATCTATAAAGTTATGAGAAACTCATGATATGCAAAGATGTATCTTTTAATCTCATTCATTTGTAAAACTTATGTACAAGATTAAGTATTATTCATTGTGGAAGCGACAAATAAGATTTTTCAACGTTCTTTTCTTTCATAATTATTCTTTTACTTAAGCATCACATCATCATGATTCTTTTAAGGTTCTTTTCCATTTTATTCCTACTCATTAAACTTAAAAAATGATTTTTATTAAAATTTTGTGGGTATAATTCACCTAAATTTTACATACCTTATAAAACTAGAATGTCAATTCTGCAGATTGTAAAACTCTACTTAATCAATATATATACTTATTAAGCCATGATTTTAACTATTCACACCATAAAAATTTAAATATTAAAAAAGTAAAATCTAAAAAATCTGAATATGAGAAACACTAAGCATTAATACTTCAAAAAATGAATTTCTTTCTTTCATTTTCACGGAAGCAACACAAAACAAGTATGACTTAGGACTTAAAAAGTATTTTTAACCCACTAAAATAATAGGATACTAAAGAAATTAGTTTTGATTACATAACCTCAAACTCTTATACAAATCAAATTGTCTTATGGATGCCCCCAAAAAAAAAAAAAAAGAATCAAACCTCAAATGACTCAATTTTTTAAAAGTAATTTAAGATATTAAAATAATAGGTTACGAAACAAATTAATTTTCAGATAAATAGCCTCAAAATCTAAAGGTTCACCTCATCAACTTATGAAGTTACTAGGATTTAATTTGAATCCTAGAGTTAAATAAACTTTAAATACAAAAAAATTGCTTCTAAAAATAATATAGTATGTGAAGTAAAAATTAAATCTAAAATAAATGTCACAGCTCTTAAGTTCAAAACCGTAGTCACCTAAGCATACTATGTAAATGAACTCAATCGACAATATACAGTCTATATGAGGATAAAAACAATTACTATTATCTATTTGTTTATCTTAATGTTTTGCAAAGTTTGTATAGAATACTATATATGACACGTTTATGAAAAATTTTGAATCACAATTAATTGTATGATGTACATATTAGACCTTAAATTTGACTATTAAAATCTCAAAAGTATTTTAAACAACAACATAAACTATCATCAAGGTAAAGTACAAAATCATGTGTGAAATTCTAAGATAAATATATCAAAAACTAAAAGATTATTTTCTTTCTAATTGTTTGACCTTAATATTTCACAGCCTTACACGGCGTAAGAATAATCATCACTTTATAAGTCTAACCCTAATCATGTGCAAAACTTTTGAAGAATGCTCTAACTTTTTTATAATAAAATAAAGAAATCATTAGCACTACGATGTACGTATATTTCTAAATTGATTGTCTTAGAAATCTTTTTTCAAATACATTGAAACAAATGGAGTAAAATAGTCAAACACATGACCTTGAAGAAAAACTATTAAACACACATATTGCCAATAGATAACCTATATTATTTTTCTAAATTGATTTTATATTTTTAAAAGGTTAGTTCCACGTGCTTTCATTTTCTGTTCCAAGCTCTATTTTCACGGCACGATATTAGTAGGTTATTGAAGTCTACATAATAGTCTTACCCACGATGTATTAGGCGTTCCTAGTATGACTATATATGCAAACGATATTCACTGGATTCTAATACATAACAATTAAAGGAGGATGTGAAAAACAAGAAAATTAGCATGTTAGTGAAAAGTAGGTTTACTTTTACCTTGGTAGTAGTTTTAGATATATTCATATAATGTATTAGTACAGTCATACACCAAAATGAGATACATTTTTAGTATTTTATACAGTTGTCGTGAATATGATTCTAATCGGCTTAAGTATAGTAGACTTATTTATTCATGAAATTTATATACATGTGTAATGACGATTATCATGTTTTATCATATATATATATATATATATATATATATATATATATATATATATATATATATATATATATATATATATATATATATATATATATATATATATATATATATATATATATATAGGGAGCTGATCCATTGCTCGCGCTAGCAAATGGAGTTAAGTTGCAAGCGCGATCTGACCGTCCATCCTGAAAAATGGACGGCCCAGATCGCGCCCTTTTCGAATACTGTCAGTCGTCCGCGACACTATGTCGCGGACGGACTTTTTTACCTTTTTGCCCCTCCGCCCCGTCCGCTACACTGTTTCCCGGACAACAAGTTTTATGTTTTTTTAAAGTACGTTCGCTACATTATATAGCGGACGTACTTTAAAAAATATACCCTTCAGCTCTCGTCCGCTACATTATGTAGCGGACGAGTAGGCAGTGCTTTTTTTCCCTTTCTCTCTCATTTCTCACATTATTTGTCTGACATGTTCTATTTCTCTCTCTCTCTCTTCCCTAATCAATGCTCATGTCACTTTCTCTTTCTCATGAATATTCTCTCTCCTTTCTCTTTCTCTCACCACTTTTTATTTTCTCTCTCATCCTCCCCCTCTCTCTCTCTTTCATGTTTATCCTGCTTCACTTCACACACAGAGTAGAGAGAAAGAGTGTGTCCGGCCACCTGCAGCTCCGTCGAACAGAACCCATTCAAGTCCATCAGCAACAAGCCGTACTATATTTGTTGCCGATCTTGTATTTCTTCTTGTATTTTTGTTTTTGTTTTGGGCAATGCTTTGTTGATTTTTCGTGAGTTGGATTGGGGCTCTTTACTGGGCTCTTTTTTGGTCAAGTGATGAGAAGCACTGAAGAATCTTTTTTGCATCTTTCTACTTGTTTCTTGGCCAAACAACAACCCTTTGAAGTGCTAAACCTGTAAAAGCCTCCGTAGGAATTAAAGAAGGAAGCTGCATCACCAAAAATTCCTTACAAGAAAACCAGAAACTCATATGAACCCACAACCACAACAAAAATTAAACTCAAATGAACCCACAACCACCACCATTTGGCCACCGCCACTGAACCCATCGCCACCGCTACTGAACCTCTGCCTCCCCGAACCACCACCATTCAAACCTCCACCATCCCAAATCTCTATGCAAGATAAATAACTAATCTAAACAGAGAGAGGTAGAGAGCAGATGAAGAATTAAGTCTCAAAATTTCAATTGGGTCTCAAAATTCTCAAAATTTCAATTGGGTCTCAATTTCAATTGGGTCTCAGTTTTACCACCCAAAATGGGGTTGCCACAGTAGGTGGATTGCTTCCTTCCTCTGTCGTCGCCGGAAGCGGAGCTGTTCTAGGTGGACAAGATGGTGTCCATCCCGCGGTCGCCGTTGTTCTAGGTGGACGAGATGGTGTTAGGCTTGGTCCTGGTGCTATTAGTTGAGCTCTACTGCTCTCTCCTACCCCGCCGGCGACAGCTCCGAAGCATGACTAACAATATCACCGCTACCGCCGCCATCATCGCTGCCGCCGCCAGCGCTGATTCGCCTGATCAACCGCGAGGTCCAACAGCCGCTGCTGCTCCTCCTAATGGCAACTTCTTCGCACAAGGGGTTCTTCGAGCGCCAAGAGGCTTTCTCTTCCCTTCGGTTTCTGGCATGGACGAGAGAGAGAGAAAGAGGAAAATGTCACAACAAGTTTTATGTTTTTTTAAAGTACGTCCGCTACATTATGTAGCGAACGTACTTTAAAAAAATATAAAACTTGTTGTCCGGGAAACAGTGTAGCGGACGGGGCGGAGGGGCAAAAAGGTAAAAAAGTCCGTCCGCGACATAGTGTCGCGGACGACTGACAGTATTCGAAAAGGGCACGATCTGGGCTGTCCATTTTTCAGGATGGACGGTCAGATCGCGCTTGCAACTTAACTCCATTTGCTAGCGCGAGCAATGGATCAGCTCCCATATATATATATATATATATATATATATATATATATATATATATATATATATATATATATATATGCATTATCTCATTGAAAGTCATTCTATTTGTTATACTTTTTGTACATAACTAACTATAATATCATATATGATTGACGTGAAAATCAAATTGCATCTCAATTCGACCAAATTATATCTCAACCCGTGCATTTGTACCGGTCCATTAGCTAGTATATTTCTAAAGTTCGTATCCTAGGCAAGCATGAGACCTCCCCCGACCCCCGACCATTCAATAGAGTGACTATCAATGTACCATAAGCGGCGCGTGCATCCGGCCTCCCAACTTCCTAGGTGGTCTCTAATCAGAGCAGCAACACCTTCTTTGCAGAATGCGGCTTGGGTTGTACTAGCTTCCTCGAGCGCGAGTACTAGCTTCCTTGATGTCTGGGTTGTTGCGGAATTTTTCATTTGAGATGGCTAATTTATTAAGATAAGATGGTTCCAAATAAGAGAGAAGGAATGCAAATAGGCTATTCCACGGGATTTGAAGAAGGCCAGTGATGCGGCTACTAACCAGGTCAGTTTTACACAAGCTATGGAAGAGTACGTTTAAGCTATGAGCAGTGATGGCTTCGGGGCTAGCAGATTCCCCGATGTTTTTAATTGAGGGACAGCCTCTAAGGCAGTGGTCAACTGTTTCACTTAGGCCACAAACGTGGGGATAGTTTTTGATGATTAGCCAAGGGAGTTTGGTTCGGAAGGAGGGCGAATAAGGCTTTGGATACGCGGGGGACAACGAACTATCCAAATTCATATCCAATCACCTTTGATGACCATGGATTCGGGAAGCATAGGCAGATTTTACAGTACACTCAACCTTATCCTTGGGCCAGATGATGGTGTCAGATTTGTCGTGATAAATTTGCCAAAGCGTTAAATTTGCGACTGATTATCTGCTTCCAGAAAGGAGAACTACTAGGTCTTGGTTTAGCCTTCCAGATTGTCTCGTTAAGGTGGTATTTATCTCTCGAAGTAAGGTTCCGTAACTTTTGATACTGTTTTCATAAATGCCAAACCAAGTTTAGGAACATGGCCTTGCGGTCTCACGGATTCCTAAGCCACCAGCAGAGCAAGGCATAGTAATCTTTTCTTAACTAAGGGCATGCCAATTTTTCTTTTTATTGTTTCAGTTTCAGAGTGGCCACATAAAAAGTTTCGACTTAAGGAGTCAAGTTTAGCGGCTACTATATTAGGGAGCACCTACGCTCGCATAGTGTAGGTGGGCATCGAATTGAGCACCGATTCGACTAGGGTAGTACCGTCCGTTAAGGATAAGGAGTAGGACTTCTAGGCGGCCAATTTGTACGAGTCTGCTCCAAAAGGTGATCGAAGCACCCAGCTATATATTTTTCGAACTTGTCCGTGACACGGATCCCAGCTTCCAAGCTAAAATACTGGCGAATATCCCGAGGGGTATTATTGAAGAAGAGGACTTTGGATTTACCGGTATTGATATTAAGTCCTGCTTTGGTATGAAAGAATTTAAATTATTGAAAAAGTTACCAAAATTTACTTTGGTGGCACGTCCAAACATAAGGATATTATCCACAAATAAGACACGAGGAATGCCCAGACCAGAGGGGCCAACTTTTATAGGTTTAATATGTTGATCCTTTTCTACTTGAAAAAAATTAAAGAAAATTTGTTATAAAATAAACAGGTAAGGTGAAAGCGGATTTCCTTGACGCAACCCCCTCGAGGAGATGAAAAGGCAGGATGGTTGACCATGCCAAAGAATTGCATATTGAACAGACACAACTCATAATGAGAAGGATAAAGGTTTTAGGAAACCTTTCTTTAAAGTATCTTAAATATGAATATCCAATTCAGACGATCATAAGTCTTTTCTATGTCAAACTTAGCCATAATTAAATAATCATCTCTTACCCTTTTTACGTTTTATATCATGGAGAAATTCATTTACAAGGATGATTTTATCTGTCCCGCGTGCAATCCCCTCAAGAAATTTATTTATAAACTTGCATTGGGTAACAAATTTCTTTGAAAAATTGCTAGGAATGTCTCATTGATGACACTGCATCCAAGAACTTCTCGACCTTTTCTCTTCTTCCAAGCCTTCCCTCAAACCTCCATGCGACATCAGTCACATTCACGCCACCCAAGCTAACCGATACACAGTTCAGTTGCATTTCTGCCTTCTTATTCAGTTCACTTCAAAGCCATCACTTCCCAATGAAACTCCGTGGCATTGTTGCCACCAGTTCCCTATGGGTCACACTCGCAGCACTACTCCTCATCCACACCGAGTCGGCTCGGCCCCCGTTCTCATGCGACTCATCCAACCCGTCAACCAGAGCATACCCTTTTTGCAACAAGACGTTGCCGATTCCCCACCGGGTCCAGGACCTCGTAACTCGCCTCACACTCGACGAGAAGGTCTCCCAACTCGTTAACTCGGCGCCCGCTATTCCGCGACTCGGTGTCTCCGCTTACCAGTGGTGGTCGGAGGCGTTGCACGGCGTTTCGAGGCACGGGAAGGGAGTCCAGTTTAATGGGACTATCAAATCCGCCACCATGTTCCCACAAGTCATTCTGACTGCGGGCGCATTTGATTCCCATCTCTGGTATCGTATTGGTCAGGTGAGTCATGAGTGAGTCAATGCCGAGTTAGACTGTTACGATCATTCATTACAGTGGAACTAAACGCAAAATTAGCACCAGAATAAAGTTGCCAAAAGCTGTAGGGTAAGTTTTCTAAATGGTCCTTCCTATCTAAAATGTTCCTAGTTGATCCTTTAGGTGTCACTCTTTGTCCACAAAGTGGTCCGTAGGCCGTTAACTCAATTCATATGATGGTTTGACTGAAGGGTAAATGCCAAAAATTATCGCAATGGGCAGACACATGAATTACTAAAATGTTGAAGTAACTGAGAACCTAAAGCAAAAAGTAAAAATTCACAAATAAGTAGGTTGGAACTAATACTGAAAATTGTGATTTTCTTCTGTCTGGTTCTCATTTTTTACTTATGTTTCTTCTAGTTCTTGGTTTTTTATTTTCCATTTTTACACCTCAAACAAACCAAACTTAGAGTAAGGATTAGTTTGTGGACAGAACCAAAAATAAAGGACTAACGTGAAACATTTCAAAGATGATGCACCATTCAGAATATTTGTACAAACTTAAAGTACTAAAATTATGATAATCATTAGGGCCGTATGATAATCTCGCTTCATACTTGCTGAATAAGTGCAATATTATGTTGAAGGCAGAATGACTGTTTCATCACTTGATAGCTTAAGCTAAGGGTCATCTTTTATTGCTTAAGCTATCAAGTGATGAAACAGTCATTACTTTCATATGAGATTCAAATGACAAGAGTAGGCAGTTTCAATCCTTATCATAAGGCCCTTGCAGCTGCACCTATGTTAAGTTTATCTTCAATTTGATTTTTTGTGAATATGTGTAGGTAATTGCAGTAGAGGCTAGAGCAATGTACAATGAAGGGCAAGCAATGGGAATGACATTTTGGGCACCAAACATAAATGTGTTCAGGGACCCAAGGTGGGGGAGAGGTCAAGAAACGCCTGGGGAAGACCCATTGGTTACAGGGAGATATGCAGTCTCATATGTCAGAGGAATTCAGGGGGACAGTCTAAGAGGTGGGAAGCTCAAGGACGGGCACCTTCAGGCCTCGGCTTGTTGCAAGCATTTCACCGCCTATGATTTGGATAGCTGGACGGGCGTCAATCGTTTTGGCTTTGATGCTCATGTAATCCTCTCTCATAGCCTTTGATTAGAATCTCCGTTACTCTTTGATGTTACAGCTTTATCAGGCATCAGGTAGAAGTCCTTAATATGTTCGTGGATACACTAGTCCTTTTGTCATTTCATATCGTATCTTAATAGCGTGGGCATGTTTCTCAATTTTCTGTTGTTAGCATCAACTTAACGTCTTCTAAAGTAGAAGAAGGAAACAAAAGTGAACATAATCCGCAACTTCAGATATAAAGTACTCTAACTTTCTGCAAACGAAACGGATTAAGCCTCACTCAAATTCATTTCACGGGGTTTTAGTTTTCTATTTGCAAGGAAAAAGGTTACAATGAGGTGATTTCGCTATTTGAATTGTTTTACTTGCTTCAGTTGAGGCATTTTAGCATATAAGTGTTAGTAGACGTTTTGTTTCTTTTAAAATTCAATATTCTTCCTTTCCGTTACTTTCCTCTCAAAATGGGGTGGGACTATTCAGGTCACGAAGCAAGATATGGCAGATACATACCAGCCACCATTCCAGAACTGCGTAGAACAAGGACAAGCCAGTGGAATAATGTGTGCTTATAACCGTGTTAATGGGGTCCCAAATTGTGCTGACTACAATCTCTTATCAAAGACTGCTCGTGGACAATGGGGTTTTCAAGGGTAAATTTGCCTACAAGGTTTTTTAATCCCATATGAGGTGTTATGGTTTACCCATATTGCGAAGTGTTCTTCGATTTTTGTTTTATCAGGTATATCGCGTCAGACTGTGATGCGGTCGCTATCATTCATGACGTCCAAGGCTATGCAAAATTGCCAGAAGATGCAGTTGTTGATGTGCTTACAGCTGGTATATCAAACTGCTTCCACACATGGTTATGGACGCATCTTCTACATTACATGATTAATTATGAAATCTTACTTTATGTAGAAGCTACATTAGCTGGACTTCCATAAGCTCCTAATGATATTCAACAATACTTCCTTTTTCTTTCAGGCATGGATGTCAACTGTGGTTCCTACTTGAAGAAATACACGAAATCAGCAGTTCAGCAGAAAAAATTGTCAGAATCTGCAATAGACAGAGCCCTTCACAACCTGTTCACTGTACGAATGAGATTAGGACTTTTCAATGGCAGCCCAAATGAGCAGCTTATGGGCAACATCCGCCCAGACCAGGTCTGCACCCAAGAGAACCAGGACCTTGCCCTAGAAGCTGCTCGAAATGGCATTGTCCTACTAAAGAACTCCGCCAGGCTCCTCCCTCTTTTAAGGACCGAAGCCATGTCCCTTGCTGTAATAGGACCCAATGCTAATGTTACTCAAACACTTCTTGGAAACTATGAAGGCCCTCCTTGCAAGAATGTTACAATACTTCAGGCACTTCAGGGCTACATGAAAAATACAATGTATCACCAGGGTTGCAATGCAGTAAATTGCACTTCTGTTGCCATAAATGAAGCAGTGAATATTGCGAAAAATACAGATTATGTCTTATTGGTAATGGGATTAGATCAAAGTCAAGAGAGGGAGAGTCATGACCGCGTGGATTTGGTGCTTCCAGGGAAGCAAAAAAGTCTCATCCTAAGTGTTGCTAAAGCCACAAAGAAGCCTATTGTACTAGTGCTGCTTTCTGGAGGTCCAATTGATGTTTCTTTTGCCAAGGATCACAAAAAGATTGGAAGCATCTTATGGGCTGGTTATCCAGGCGAAGCAGGAGGCATTGCCATTGCAGAAATCATCTTTGGGGACCAAAATCCCGGTGAATTTCATTGATATAATTGTCCGGAGTACACTTAGCTACTACCTCCTAATCGTTTCATAGTTTGTATGTTTGCTCTATGCAGGGGGGAGATTGCCCATGACTTGGTATCCGAAAGATTACATCAGAACAGTTCAAATGACAGACATGAGAATGCGGCCTGATCCATCTACGGACTATCCTGGTCGCACATACAGATTCTACAACGGCACAAAAGTGTTCGAATTCGGATATGGTCTTAGCTACTCAAATTACATATATGAGTTCAAATCTGTCACCAAAAACAAGTTCCACTTCGATAGATCATCAACTGCCAAGGTTGTCAAAAACTCAGTTGCAGTTGGATATTTAGTCTCAGAGATGGCTACCGAGTTCTGCCACAGCTCAAAGTTCTCGGTTACTGTAGTAGTTGAGAATGCTGGAGAGATGGCTGGCAAGCACCCGGTATTACTATTTGCAAGGCCACCCAAGCTTACTAACGGCAATGCGATGAAGCGGTTGGTCGGATTCCGGACGGTAAGTTTGGGTGCAGGAGGTAGAGCAGAAGTTAAGTTCACACTGAATCCTTGTGAGCACCTTAGTGAAGCTAACAAAGACGGTTTAATGGTGATTGAAGAGGGTTCTCATTACCTTGTTGTGGGAGATAAAGAGTACCCCATTAGCATTACTGTATGATAAAGGTGGTGTTGATTAGTTTTTACTCCGGATCAAAAGGTTTTAATTTTGCCAATGACAGCTTTTGCTTTACTCTTGGACCCGATATCTAATCGGCCTAGCACCCGAGAGGAAATCGTCAAGAAAGTTTGTTCCATTTCTTGACTTTCTGAGTTCAAATCTTCGGGCTAGCACCCGAGAGGAAAAATACTCCTTTACGAATTATTGTGTCATGTCACTTTCTACCATGGACAGATCTCTTGCATGACCCGGGAGGGGGTGCACCCCCTAGCTTTTGGAATTGTTTTTTATATTTACATAAATCTCATATAGTTAATAATCATATTAGTAATTTAACTTATACGTGACTATTGAACTCATATAGTTAATAATCACATTAGTAATTTATCTATAGAGTAAGAGTTAAGCTTCTTCATGCAAGATTATTAATTCGTTCTTGATTAATCTTATCAAGTTAAATAAATCACCATGAGAAGCAAAATTAAATGATTAGTAGTTAAATTGAGCAATTCTTTTATATTGGCCATCAATTTTTTAACGTCTTTGTGGCCCCTCTTGATTAGACTTTATGGATCCGTCCCTGCTTTCCGCGCTAAGTTTCTTTTCAACACAGACAAACAGGAAAAGGGCTATTGAAAAAGAAACTATAATGCAATTCAACAATTATGCAGCTTTGCTTTCATTTTACAAGAAGCCCAGATTCACCTTTAAAATCCAATTAGGGAGGGCAATTTGGGCCTAATTGGAGCTCTGCCGCATTGAGTTATGCAATGTGGTGGAGCATCAGATGCAATAAGTCCACTCGGTCGGTTAGAGCTTTAAACAATCCCTTCATGTTTTACATCCATTAACTCCGGGACAGTGGAAATCATGACAATTTTTACAAGAAGTGCCTAGCTTTTGGTATTGGGTTTGAGACTTTGAGTGAACTAAGCTTAATCAAGGGAACTCCCTCATTGTCCTCGGACAGTTGAGTCGGTGCTTTTAGCAGTCAACGTGTGGCTTTTAAGTTTGCATTGTGAGTCAATTTAAGTCCTTTTAGCGGGCTCGCCACCGGAGCAATAGAGTCGTTTCCCTTACAAGATACCCCTCCCTTGGTGCCCTTATAATTATCTCGGATTAAATATACGCTCTAAAAGTACCTTCAAATCTCACCTGAAGGTTCAAAAAAATATTTTTTGTACATAGGGATGTAATTTCAAATTCACAATAAATAAGAACTTTTCTCCGAATTTTTATTAACTTTCTAGGCGGGACAAAATTGTTCGATGAGTTTAATTTTTTTCTCTTCTCTCAAATTTTCACTTCCTGAAAAACCTAAGTACTTCAGTCCGGCAACCGCCGGAGATATTCTGCCGATAAGTCCTTTGCCTTGCAATGAGATGTTCTCCACCTTTTTGTGCACGTTGCACGCCACGCCCTCGAATGAGCCACTACAAGGGTCGCCGTCGCTGGTCCATGATGCGAGGTACTCGTTTTTAGGGTCCAAAGAGGACTTTATTTCCATTAGCGCTCTCAGCTCGGCATTTTCACAAACAGCTGGCATGCCGAAAAATCAGTGTGAGAAGAAAAGTGAGAAATATAGCACGATCAAGATTACCCATTTCTAGGTTTTTAGCAGATAACCCAAATAAGCTACTATATATTTGTTCTCTAAAATTATAGCAGGAAGAATGTAGAACTAGACTCTTTTTGCGAGAGACTACTAAGAAGGCGGGTGCCATGGACGAATCAACAACCGGCGCCAACCACCAGATTGGTCGGATCTCCACCACCGGTGTAGATCTGTCACCGACCTCCACGAAGGCCACACCATTGCCACGATCGGCATCAACCACCACCGGCGAACCCCGCTATCCACCGATCTATCACAGAGGACCCACGACGGCTTGTGAGGAACCAGATCCACACCACCTTGCCGCCATCGCGCCGTTGCCCCCCACGGCTTACCGTCATAGAAAAATAAAAAGGAAGAGGGACGTTCAAGCCACACTCCAGATTTGCCACTACAATGGCACCTTCTTCGGCAACCGGTCGACATCCACCATGATCAGCACACCCATAGCCGGTGATCGGCGCCTCTGTTGTTCCTTCCCCCTCTTCTCCTTTCCCTCACACATATGTGGCATACTTTTCAAGAATACATGGGATTAAACGAGAGTTTGAAAAAAAAGTTGGTCTGACAAAATTGGCCCTCACGTTTTGCTGAGAAAGTTGGGACTGTACGTTTACGTTTTTCAGTTTTTATTTTTGTAATGATATAAAAAGATGCTTTTTTTCGTGTACGTTTACGTTTTTTTGATTCCGTTTTGGATAAAATTTCCAAATAGTGTCAAAAAAGCTGAAAACACCCAAATGGTGTTTTCACCTTTTTCCTCGAACTGTATTCTCCTAATCAGAATACCACCTCTTCTCCCTCATATCTACCACCCTGTTTCAACAAACACTTACCAAACTAGACCACCCATTTAACTGGGTCTTCCTAGAAATGGAAATAGTGGGATCCATTAATGAATTGGTTCAGAAAAAAGTTGGTGAAAACGAAAATGAAAATGATAAACGTACAGAAAAAATTAAAAAAGTAGATACGGAAAAAAGTAAAAGTACGCAATACGATTTTAGAACTGAATACTAAATTCTAGAAACCAAAAACAGAATATAGAATACAGAAAAAAAATCTCGTAAGCGTACAGGCCTTTAGGAATTCAGACGAAAATCCTTACTATATGTAAAAAAATAAACTTTTGGACCCTCGAGCGAGGTTTCGGGGTACTTTCAAGATACTAACGTATATTTAACCCAATTATCTCTCATGGTACCTATATCATTATCTTAGGACTAATTATACCTATATCTCTAAGGTTTATGGGTAATTACAGGTAAGGACAATAGTTTCGATAAATTACACTTATGTCCGTTGACTAGACGGAATGTTAAAAATCATAACGGTTTTAATAAAATGACTTCATTACCCTCAAGTTATAAATCTATTTATTCAAATGTCATTATTTAAATTTTCTCTCTCTTAAATTCTCTTAAAATTCTCTCTATTAAATTTTCTTAAATTCTCTCTCTCTTCCCCTACCACCCCGCACACCACCCCACCGCTGCTACCACCTTCCATCCACCCCACCGTTGCTACCACCTTCCCTCCACCCAGCCGCTGCTACCACTTTCCCTCCACCCCGCCGCTGTTGTGCCTCACATTCCCCACCGCGACGTAGAGAACGAGATCTGTGAGATCATGGCCAACCAGCCACGGTGAGGCAGCAGCCAGTGGTGGCGACGAGATCGGCGGGATCATCGCATTGTAGTGCTTGATAATTGTCTAAAATAGGGTTTTAGAGCGAGATCGGCGGCAAGAATTGAAACTTGGACGATATTGGGGTAGGGGGAGGAGTGATAATGTGTCCGAAATAGAGTTTTAGAGAGAGATGTCTGTTGTGTGGGTTTGCGAAGGGATTGTCGGTAGCGTGGGTGTGGGAGGGGCTTGCTGGCATGGTGGGGTGGTGCGGGGAGAAGCTGCCGACATGGTGGTTGGTGCGGTGAGAGGCTACTGGCGTGGTGGGGTGGTGTGGACAGGGGCTGCCGGCTGCGAGGGGCCAGGGAAGGAAAGACTGCCGATGGCAGGGGGGAGGGAGTGAGGCGACGGCCGGCGGCGACTTCAGATTCACTGTAAATTAATTTTCAAATCAGGGTTTTGAACCCTAATTTGAAAATTAAGGCTCTTATAAACCCTATTTTTTGAAATCAAGTGTATAAAGGCATATAATGTGGGGTATTCTTAATTTTGTTTAAAAAAAAGAAAAAGAAAGACTTTAAAAATTATTCAGTATATACAGTATAAGGGCATTATTGTCATTTTAAAAATACGTAATGATGACATTAGCCAAAAAGTACAATTTTTTAACAGAACCCTAACAGATGGATACGGCTGTTACATTTTCAAAGTTTTTGGTCACGGTATGTTACATTTTAAAACTTAGTGTCCTTGACTCTAATTATCCCCAAACCTCAGGGACATGGGTGTAATTAGCACATTATCTTTTTTGCTATATTAGTCCACGAACCAATCTTTAAGCGCCCGTGGTCCTTCCACTTCGCTTAAATGTTGGCTAGTCTCTTTGGTCACTTTTGTTATATTTTGGATGTCAATGAGATAGGAGGAAGATAGGGCTTGTTAACACTAGAAGTCTAAGAAAGTGACCAAAATGATAAAGTTGACTTAAGGAGCTATGATAGAAGACCATGAGCATTAAAATGTTAATTCAGAGACTGACTCAGTAAAATGCTAATTGTACATAGGACATTAGAGAAGTTTCTTCGATCATTACTTACTAAGCCAGATAGAAGTTTCTATCAAAATTACTTAGGTTTGAAACACATCCATCACAATGGGAGTACAGAAAATGGTGCTACTGATGCGTTGTCCAGATTACCAAAAGCTCAAGGACAACCAGCATGCGTAGCGGTCTCCACCCTCCCAATTGCCACGTGGGTGAAGTAAATACAAGCTAGTTTAGGGAGTGATAAGGTGGTTCAATAACATATTAGTGAGCTAATTTTTGACCTAGTGGTTAGCTTTTATGCCTACCGAGGTGAAGTTCTCAAGTACAAAGGAAAAATTTGAGAGAACAAATCATCAATAATTGCATGTTGGGCATAAATGAGGGCATTCTGGCATAAATGGTGCCTACCAAAGGCTCTCAATATTATTTTACTGGCTAATAATGAAACAATATATCCAACAATTGGTAGCACACTGTGATATCTGCCAAAGGACTACGCTTGAAATGTGTGCATGTTTGGTCTATTACAATCATTGCCTATTCCAAACCAACAATGATCTAATATCTCCATAGAGTTCATTGAAGGGCTTCCTAAATAAGGGGAAAATATGATATCCTAGTGGTGGTGGATAGACTAAGCAAATATCCTCACTTCCTAGCCCTGGCTCACCCTTACAAAATTGAGACTGTGGTTCAGGCCTTTCTATACAATATTCTCAACTTATAAGGAGTGCCATGTACAGTTGCAAATGACAGGGGTAAGGTGTTTTTTTTTTTTTGGCATATTGAGGTGATAATTGGGTACAGACCTAGAAATTGACTCAAACGCTCTTACTCACTAAGTTGTACAAAACCAATTTCAATCAATCACTATAGACAACCCCTTTTGAGGCATTCTATTGCTACAAGCCTAAACCCATTGGTCTCCAGCAATTTTAAACTACCTCTATTAATAACCTTCTCAGCTACCTCAAGGAAAGACATGCAATGCTCCAACATCTTAACCATGACCTATAAGAGCAATAATGCAGGATGAAACAACATGCAAATTTACACAGCACTTACCAAGAATTTACAGGGGGCTTTGTGTTCCTCAAATTGCAACCTTACAAGCAATCCATAATAGCCCTTCGTAAGAACCTCAAACTATCACCAACGTTTCATGGTCCATGTGAAGTTATTGCTCAAGTTGGACAAGTAGCGTACCAACTGAAGCTACCCTAGCCTTAGTGCAGCTATCCACCCCTATTCTCCATGTGTCCCTCCTTAAGAATAAACTGGGCACACAACTCACACCCTTGGTTAAGTTAGCCATCATAGAACCAAAAGGAAAATACTTAATGGAACCCGTACCGGTGCTTGACTGTCGCATTATATAGCATCCTAACACTCCAGTAACACATGCCCTGATCAAATGGTAGAACATTATGCATGGGGGAGGAAACTTAGAAGGATTGGGCTATCATCCAGCAACGATTTCCATAATTTGACCCTTGGGTCAAGGTTATACTCTAGGGTTGGGAATGATTCTAGGGCTCTAAACCACTATTTAAGGTGCACATTCCTTGTCCCAACCAAGCTGCTGCAGTCACATGTTACTGCCTTAAATGCAATTGCTACTCAATGATTCATCTTAAACCACACAGATGGCTAGACGATGTTGTTTACGTACTAGTCAAATAAATCTGGCTATCTATTAATTATGACTTACATTAGCTGAGGTGTCAAGGCATTACGGGTTTGGTATACCAAGTAGTATCTGACATGTTCCCTCCTTTAGGATTTTCATTCTTTTAATTTATTTTGAATATCTGTGGTGTGTGTGTGTGTGTGTGTGTGAGAGAGAGAGAGAGAGAGAGAGAGAGAGAGAGAGAAGAGAAGGGGTGCGTGTAATTCATGCTTTTGATCATGAAATGGACACTTTTCTTTCCCACCTTTCTTTTTGGTCAAACGGAAATTTCATTAACAAAACACCAAATGTACAAACTAAGAGAGCACTAACAAACGTTTGGCTCTAAAAACAAATACCAAAAGTATAACAAAAAGGGCTCGAGCAGAAGCTTGACCCTGGAATTTAAACAGGTCAACATGGCCTTGACAGAAAGTAGAAACGATAAGTATTACCATCGTTCGATTTTGTAAATCCAGATCAAATAGTAACAGGGTGGAAGAGATGCAACGAGGCATCAATTCCATGGGCCGCATAAAGAGGCAGTTTAAAATACTACCGCGGTTATCGTCGGATCCAAAGGAGATGAAGCGAGTTCCCAAGGCCGGATCAACTTGATCCGCAGCTCAAAAGGAGGTGGCATCGTCATCCTCTACTAGATCCACCTTCTGCAAGCAACAACCCCACCATATCGGACAGGCGTCGTAACCCAAACCAATCAGATAGGAGGTTCGGTGATCTCGATGGATCTGAAAGAACCTTTCAGATCTAAGGGTAGCGAGTATGAGGGGGTAAATTTATGGCTGGAAAACTTTCTATCTGTGGGTGGAGGTGGAGATCGGGGAGATAAGGAAGGTGGTGGCGGATGGCGGACAAGGTAGAGTGTTGATGTAGGGGAAGCAAAAGACACAAAAAAGAAAAATAAGAGAGAAAGGAGTACCGGAGAGGGCACCTCCCATTCCATCCTCACAGCCTTGGAAGCCGAAGGAGGAAGGGGCGGCGACAACTGGTCTTTCTGAAGAAGAAGAAATGGAATGGTTTTTTTCTTCTCTTCGTACGGCTGACTAATGTAGGAGCCCACCCTTGTTTTTTCAGTGTTTTGTACTGTATAAAGAGTTTAGACTTACCAACAGTGAGAGAGAGAGAGAGAAGAGTGAATGGTCCAGGAATATGATATGCTTTGTTAGGGTGTGAAGGACCCCCTCAGAGTAAATAGGGCCTTTTCTTTCCCACCTTGATTGCTCTCATTTTTGCTTTTCTCTTAACTGTTAGTATACCCCTACTTCTTTGGCTAAATTAATAATGTCTCTCGTGATATACTACAGCTGTGGCAACCGATGTTGGCTATGATGGTGGTTGGAGGTGATGGGATGAGTGTGGTGGTGATGGCGCCCCGGAGAGTGGTGGAGACAATGATAAGATTTGGTGGTGGTATATAGAACGTGTTTGAATCAGGTTTAAGTTTGTTGAAATGTAATGTGATGTCTAAGCTTGTTATTGTTGCCTAGTTAGCCTTTGTAAACCATGGTTGTGTCTTGTGTGAGGTTATTTAGTTGAGTTAACTTGGGTATTGCATATAGGCCACTTGTTAGCTTGTTATTAGTGCAAAAAGGATGTTTAGCATGAGTAATGTGCTGAAATTAAAGTGTAAGAACTGAAGAATGACTTTTGTGAAAAATCAATCCTTTTCCCCCTATTTTTCTGCTCTGTTTATCTGATGTGTCCTCCTCTTGTTAGCTGCTGCAATGCAGACCTCTTTAGCATCCTTAAAACTGCTTTTTTTTAGTGTTATCTCACCTACTTTAGTTGTAGAACTAGCCAAAATATACTGGCATCAAAGCCAAGTTCGTGAGAAGTAGATTGCTACGACAAATCCACATCAAAATCACTGATTGTGCAGAATTTTCACCATGGCCAACACTAGTGGATCACAACTAGCCTATGTTTCGGAGTTTGATGGAGAAGACTATGATTTTTGGTTTGTGAAGATGAAAATAATCTTCAGATCCATAGGGTTGTGGGATTTGGTCAAAAATGGGTTTATCGAACCTGAATCGATGGAGAAATTGACCGAAAATCAAGAGAAGAAATTAAAGGAGGTTCGACAAAAGGATACAAATGCTCTTTCTATAATCCAAATACGGGTCACCAAATCCATCTTTCCTGGAATAATTAGAGCACCAAAGGCAAAAGAAGCATGGGATATTCTCAAAGTTGAGTACCATGGTGGTGACAAGGTAAGAGCTATCAATCTTCAAACTCTTAGAAAGAGATTTTGAAAATATGAAGATGAAAGAGAATGAAACCTTAGCTGAATTTTTCACTAAGTTCATGGATCTAATCAATCAAATGAAGTATCATGGTGAAGAGATTAGCAATAGAAGAATTGTTAAAGAAGTTCTAATCAGTTTACCTGAGAAATTTGATCCAAAGGTGGCCATTATTGAAGAAACCAAAGATATTTCTGAACTGGGTATTCAAAAATTGATGGCTTCTTTAAAGTCCTATGAGCAAAGATTGGCAAGACACTCTGAGAAATCCATTGAGAGTGCTTTTCAATCTAAACTCACTGCTAGTTCATCAAAGAATGATGAAAGGAAATTCCAGAATCTTGAACAAAATAAAAAAAAACATACATTTGGAAGCAAAGGTAAAGATTCTAGGGGAAAAGATAAAATAAGAACAAGCTTTGAGAGAAGGCAGAATGATGATGGTGCATCACAAAAGTGTACCAATTGTGAAAGGGGTTGTCATGTAGAGAAAGATTGTTGGTTTAAAGGAAAGCCACAATGCCACAAATGTAAGAGATTTGGACATGTGCAGAAGAACTGTAAATCAAAGAATTTTCGGAAAGCAAGTGTTGTGGAAGAAAAGGAAGATGAAGGAGATCTATTTTATGCTTGCCAAAGTGTCATGGAACAAAAGTGAGATGTGTGGTTTCTTGATAGCAGTTGTAGCAATCACATGGCAGGAAATGAAAGTCTTTTCCTAGACATGGATAGCACTTTCAAATCCCAACTAAAACTGGGAAATGGAGCATTGGTTGATGCTAAAGGGAAAGGAACACTTGGTGTTCAAACCAATGACGGAGATAGGTTTATTCGAGATGTTCTGCTTGTTCTCGACCTAGATCAGAATTTGCTTAGTGTCAGACAACTATTAGAGCATGGGTATAAACTTGATTTTGAAGGCAATGGATGCATTATATATGACAATGGGAAACCAAGGCAGCTTGTGAAGAAAATAAGAATGAAAAGTAATAAAAGTTTTCAATTCACCTTGAAGTATGTCAAAGATGTTGCAATGAAGGCACATATAGTCGAAGATTCATGCTATGGCGTAAGAGATTCAGGCATCTAAAATTTCAAGGTCTTAAGCTACTTTTTCAGAAAAAATTTGATGCAAGGGCTACCTAGTATTGAAGACAAACATGGTGTGTGGGAAGGTTGTGCGCTTGAGAAGCATCATCGCCGCCCATTTATGAAGGACGTAGCGTGGAAAGCCAAAAGGAACCTTGAATTAGTGCATACGGATGTTTGTAGGCCTATGCGAACACCTTCTAATGTTCAAAATAGGTACTTTATTCTTTTTATTGATGATCATACTCGCATGTGGGAGAGAAGCAAGAAAGTGCCACTGAGCTCTACCGTGATAACAAATCAGCCATAACAATGGCTAAGAATCCTGTCTATCACAGTAGGACAAGACACATTGCGCTCAAACATCATTTCTTTCAAGAAGCAATTGATGAAGGAGTGATACAACTTGAGTTTTGCAAGTCCGATGATCAAATGGCTGACATCTTCACCAAGGCACTTCCGAAAGAGAATATTAGAAATTCAAAGAAGCACTTGGAGTCCAAGGACATCACATTAAGAGGGAGAAATGTTGAGATGTAATGTGTTGTCCTAGCTTGTTATCGTTACCTAGTTAGCCTTTGTTAACCATGGTTGTGTCTTGTGTGAGGTTATTGAGTTGAGTTAACTTGGGTTTGTGAAAACTCAGTCATTTTTTCCCATGTTTTTCTACTCTGTTTATCTGTTGTGTTCTCCTCTTTTTAGCTGCTTAAATGCAGACCTCTTTAGCATCCTTAAAACTACTTCTTGGAGTGTTAACTCATTTCAGTTGTAGAACTAGCTAACAAAGTTTTAGAATAGAGAATTACCATTGAAACTCCAAAGTAACTCAATTTAGAGTTTTTAGTTATTGAATTTGTAGTATAATGTCAAAATCTAATATAATCAAAAAGTAACTTGATGTGTTTGCATAAGCACTCCGAAGAGTTAAAATTGAAATGGCGGTGGATGGTAGGGCTTAATTGGAGAATAACAATAGGTTGGACTACAATTGGCTATAAAATCTATGACCCGAGTCTAATGATCAGGTCTAATTGGTAATTAATCTTCAAATAAATATTAGAATTTTCATAATTTTAAAACTAATTTCCCAACAAGTTAGTACATGTCTTTATGTATTTTTTTGCTGAAAAGACATTATCTATATATTTTCACATGCCTAATAAGAAAGAAATTGGTAATCAAAGCGTAAATTAAGGGTGAGCATTTAAACCCTTGAAATCAATCTAATCGTGAAAACTGAACCAAGCAATCCGACTAATTCTAAACAGATTGTAAAAACAATCGGTTTAAATTTTTTTTCACAAACCGCATATTTGGTTCGGATTTTTTGAAACCGATCTAAACCGAATTGACCGTATATAATATATATAATTTTTTAACCTAACCCTAGTTAGTTTTACAAGCTGACTTAGTTAAAATTAACCCTTCATATAAAATACACGGTACCCCAGATATCTTTAACCCTAATCCATACTTTTCTTCACTCACTGCCAAGATCTGCTGGTTGCTCCACTCCATGCCTCAGCCCTCAAGTCTTAAGATCTGCCATTCTTCTGTTGTGGAAGATCCGTCGATTGCTCCATAATCCACTCCACTCCACGCCTCAAGTCTCAAGATCTGCCATTCTTCTACCATAGAAGATCTGCCGATTGCTCCACAGTCCATTTCACACCTTAACTCTCAAGATCTGTCATTCTGTCATGGCAGCGCCTCCACCATGGCAGCATCTCCACCACGGCAGTGCCTCCCTCATCCACATCTCTCCTTCAGTCGTCATCTTCACCTCCCGCGACTGCGCCTCTATCTACGTCTCTCCTCTAGCTGCCATCTCCGCCTCTCATGGCTGTGCCTCTATCTCTGACATATCTCCTCCTGTCACGGCCTCCTATCTCCTCCAGTCTCCAAGTACAAGGTAATGTCTCCCCTTTCTTCTCTTCTTTTCTGTTTCTTCTCTTCTCTTTTGTTTCTTGACCCTTTTCTCTTATCTTCTCCACATGATCTCACCAAATCTCAGCAAATACAGAATACTAGAATAGAATACCACTTGATAAATGCCAAATTTTGTGGCTTAGATTGAAATAAAAAAAAATTGGTTTCAAATTTTAGATACCTATTCTACTAACATACACACAAAGATTATGGATTTTTAGGCCACTACCATATGTTGAAATCTTTGGATTTGACTGAAATAGAGTAAGAATGGTTTGAATCTGTAGATGCCTAAGGAAATTAGCTTGTGCAGTTGCACTTATCAACTGATCATTCTTGAGAAAAATGTCTGCTAGAAAAATAAGGAGATTTAATCTCACAAAAATTCTTAGTAACCAGTATACTTGAGGTGGCGTTAACTTGAATTTTAGTTAGTGAATGATTTCTTATTATTGTATTGTATCAGATGGTTGATGATGCGGTTGTAGTAGGTGCCGGTAACAGCGACAATTCCTGCCCCACTTCCTCTTAGGCCTCCAAAGCAAAAGAAGGAGACAAGTACTAGAGCGTCGTCTGAAGTCTGGGATCACTTTCAGACAATCAAAGGGAATGCACCAACTGAGTTTAATCTTGAAATCGCAATCTGTAACTATTGTTTTAAGCGCTATGGCCACACTGGGGCAAATGGTACACATACTTTATGGAGCCATATTAGGTATAGATATAATAAATACAGTTATGAACAAGCTGGTAATAGTAAGAATCAAACAGAAATCAGGTTTGAACCTAAAAGACAAAAAAATGGTGTGGATGAGTTAAAGGTAGCTTCGTTTAGTATTGAGGAGTGCAGACTAGCACTTACTGAGATGATTATTATTGATGGATTACCTTTTAATCTTGTGGAAGGGCATGGGTTTTAAAAGTTCTATGGCATGTTCTGTGGACTCATGGAACCAAGATTTAATGTTCCATCTCGTTCTACTGTTGCTAAAGATATTGTTAAGTTGTTTCATAAAAAGGGAGAGCTGTTAAAGAACCTTTAAAATGTAAAAAGATTTGTCTCACTACTAACACTTGGACTTCACTACAAAATATCAATTACATGTGTCTTACAGCCCATTGGATTGAATTGTGACTGGAATTTGCAAAAGAGAATTATAGTATCTTGTCAAGTTGAAAATCACAAGGGCAAAATAATTCGTAAAGTGATTCAGACTTGCTTGTTGAATTGGAAAATAGACAGTCTTCCTACCGTAACAGTTGATAATGCAAGTTCTAATGATGGTACTATTAAATATCTAAAGAGTAAAACTAATAGTTGGAAAAGTACTATCATGGATAATAAGTTCATGCACATGAGGTGTGGCGCTCATATTACCAAACTTATAGTTAGTGACAGTATGAAAGAAGTTCACGAGTCTATTGTGAAGATTCGAAATGCGGTAAGGTTTGTGAGGTCTTCTCCTTCTAAGCTTTTAAGTTTCAAGAAGCGTGCAGAGAAGGAGAAAATTGAAAGTAAGAGTTTTGTTTGCCTAGATATTCTAACTGGTGGAATTCCACATACTTAATATTAGAAGCTGCCCAAAAATTTCAAAAAGCTTTTGAAAGATTAGAAGAAGATGATTTGGGCTTTCGTTAGTACTTTTCAGTGGCTTTAAGTGAGGATGAGGACAGGGACAATGGTGGGAAAGGAAAGGCAACAAATATAGAGCCTCCTTCATTAGTAGATTAGGAAAATGCTAGGGTGTTCGTTCAGTTTTTAAAATTTTTCTATGAGGTGACGTTACGGTTTTCTGGTTCTTTACATGTTACATCTAATGCTTATTTTAATGAAATTAAGATTGTGCGATTGAAACTGGTACAATTCTGTAAAAGTGTTGATTGTACCTTGTATTTTATGGCTTCTAACACGCTGAAAAAGTTTGAAAAGTACTGAAAAAATGTGGATAAACTGATCAAGTTGGTGTATATTGTTGTTGTGTTGGACCCTCGTCACAAATTGAAGCATGTTAAGTTTTGCTTACGTCAAGTGAATGATTGTGGGGTGGTTAAAGATATCGTTGATAAGATGAAGGAAAACTTGGTTCGCTTGTTTGAGCACTTTGAGCAAAGGGAAGTGAAAATAGTGGAAGAAGTCAAGCGTCCAAAGAAAATGAGGTTAAGGGAGAAGAATATTTGGCAACACAATATTAGAAGTTTTTAGAGGCAGAAGAGAGTATAGAGAGCAAATATGAGGTAGAAAGGTATTTGGCTGAGAGTTGTGAAGACCCTAGAAAATCCCTTGACATATTAGAGTGGTGGAAGGTGAATAGCGACAAGTATCTTATCATCTCTCAGGTAGCAAGGCACATTTTAGCTGTTCTAGCTTCTTCCATTGCTTCCAAATTAGCTTTGAGTATAGGAGGTCGTACACTTGATCCATTTAGGAGTTCTTTAAATCCAAGGATGGTTGAAGCTCTTGTTTGTACTCAAAATTGGTTGAAATGTCCTTCAGCCCCTATTGATCTTCTACAAGCTATGGACAAGGTTGAAAAGTATGAAGATACCTTTTCGGGAATTTTTTTTTTACTTGTGAAATTGCTTTTAACGAATTCTTTTGCTGAATTTCATAATCTTTTCATTTCAGAAAAAGCAAGGGGATCAAATAAAAGTAGTTCAAGTGGTGCATGTGCATCTATTGTTGTTGACTGAGTCACCAAGGGTAACTTAAATGCATAGCCTTTTCTGTTTCTTTTGGGCAGATTCTATTTTTTTTTATCTATAATGACAGTTTGCATGGTTGACAGGGCCTCCTTCTCTTGGAAAAATGCAAGAAGTTTTAAACGATTGAAGAGCAGGTGAGTTTTTGCCATGGAGGCATGGAGACTTAATATGTAACAAATTATGTAGACACATAATATGTGGCGGCTGCTAAACTATAGATACCTTATCACATGAAAAAGCTCATGAAGGTGGAGAGACAGGGCAATGTAAAGACTTTAATTGTACAGAATTTGTTGAATATATGGGACTTATTAAGCAGCAGGATGCCTAGTTAAGTAGATTAAAAATAATGGACTGTTTTATATGGATAGATATTTTGATCGAAGAACTATTGTTTTTGACCGAGTCACCAAAGATAACTTAAGTGCATAGTTGTGTTCTTTTTCTTTTGGACAGATGCTATTCTTTACCTATAATGACAACTAGTTTTAGGCACGTGCGTTGCACACGGAAAATATTTAATAATAACTATTTAATAAGTTGTACTTGATTCATCGAGTGAACGAATAGAATGCAAAATAGTTTACGAAGTTTCCCATGAGTAACATTCACTTTGATGCCTCAAACGTTGCAAATATATCACAGTCATATCAGAGTACGTACTGAAAATAACACTACAAAACAAAATAGTATAACATATATAACCCAATATTCATTTGAACACCATTAGCGGCAAACTAAACCTCTGTACCAAACTAATGAAAAGCAAGGCTGCACAACTTCTTCACTGATATAAACTTAACACAACTTTTTCTTTCCTTTTCTAACTTCTATGGGTTGTATTCAAAAGAGTACTTTCTATATGGAGCATGTATTATCACATTAGGATTGTGGGTACTGGTCAAGCAGCCTAAAGGGTATAACGTATCAAAACTATCTCTACCGCATGACATCTCATTTGGTTTACACAACTGTTTCGAAAAGGACCTACAGACAGTGTAATGGGTTCTGACCTTTGTATTAGCCAAAGCAATTGCTGAGAATGGTACACAATAAATGTCCTACATTGAACACAACAAACGGCGTAGAAACATCACAGATAAAAAAACAAAACATGTTTATTTACCACAATCCAAAACAAAATGGATTTCAAGTTTGAAGAGGCAACCGAATATATAAGCTAAAGGACTAATAGATGAAGTACACGTCAAATCCGCATCCCGCCACAAAAAAGACATCCCAAAATAATGCTAGAGGATGCCTAGAGCAAGACTAAATATCATCAAAACAAAGTCACCTCCGTCCATAAGAATTAAAGCAAGCTGGAGAAGTGCCTTTTTGAATCATGCAATTGCTAATTGCAATTATCTATGAGGTTAATAGTAGTCATAAGTTTGTCCACTTTCATCAAATAGTAGTCATAAGTAGTCATAAGTTTGTACCAAAGTATTAGAAGCTAACCTTGGAAACACCAACACTCCATAAATATCTTGAGTTGTAGTAGAACAGATTGAACTTTAAGAATAGAAGTCACTTGAAGTTCTCTTTGAATAGAAGTCAAAACCCCAACAGTGAAAATCATAAGGCCATCTGCCAGCTGTTCCGTGCCTTTTGCATACTGTTCAGGTAGTGAACTTTGCTCATGTTCCATGTCTGTTCAGCTTCCAATTTGAACATAGCAGTGATCATCGTGGATGTTGGTTCCAGTGTACTCATCAGTAATCTATGTTGTGAATTTTCATACATCTAGGAAAGACACATAAATGCACGGAGACATGTATTGCACAAATTGGGAGCATAATGCTAACCTTGAAGGCATTTGTCTTCCCTTTGGCGATCACCATACAATAAATCACTCAAATTTTAAAAAAGAGAAACAAAAATTATTGATTTACTCACCTACGAAACTCTGATACGTTTTCTCCGAGCTAGTAGAGAAGATGTGTAAACAGGAGAGTCCCTTCCTACTGAAGGAGATTACAATGAGGAGGCAATTGTGAATTTGTAATGAGACACTTGTCTGAGAATTTCAAAGTCATCCGTTTATGTGAGAAAATTAAAGGGATACGGTAAGAATTCTGGGGGTAGATAGCTAGGAAATTATGTGAGAAAATAAATGGGAATAAGGCAAGATTTAAGGATTGGGGCTTAGAAAGAGGAAGAAATTGGGTGATGAAAAAGAAGAGGCTTAAAACAAGGGATATAAAAGGTAAATAATCATGTGGTCAAAGTGTGGGAGAGTCCTTAACATATCCATCCGGTGCCTAATCGGTCTTCTCCTAAAGCTGAGATGCTGTCAAGTTTAAGAAGGCAAAAATCAAAATGGTTATTTTGATAGTAATTAATTGTCAAAGAAAATCTCAATAGCATATAAAGAGATGATTATGCAACAAAAGTAGATGATTTTGCTATAAAAATGGAATTCAAATTCAAATTAGTTGAATATGTGAGAGAAATATGTGACCAAAAAGGAAAGCAAAATATATTAAATTAAATTCTTTTATCCACGTGTCAAAAGAATAGGGTGTCCACGTAAGCGGTGACGTGGACACTTTCTCTCAGTTTCGGCTTTCATATATATATATATATATATATTAGATTTGTGTGGTTGACACTTTGCTTCTATAATGACTGATTTCTCATTTATTAGAATTATAGATGTAATTATGTATTACAAACCTCATTCATTTTCATTGCATTTTTTTAGAAATATGGATTATATGCTGGTTGAAGGTTGATCGGCAATGAAGGTTTTGAAGATGCCGAAGTCATTTCTGTGACCTTTTTGGTTTTAAAGAGGACTTCTTTTTTTTTTTAAGTTAATCTGATGATTATATTTGTTGTGTAATAATGTGTAATTCGATTAGAAGTTTAACCGATGTTGTGTGATGATCTCTTTTGAATATTATGCAATTTGGTTAGAATTCTAACAAATGTTGTCTAATGATTTTGTGTGTAAAGAGTTATTTTCTTTTGAATGTTATGTAATCTAATTAGAATTTTAGTATTATGCTTGTTGAGTTACTTCTTGAGTTTTTGTTACAAACTTTTAGTTCTTTTGGACCTAGAATGGAGTCTAGCCAAATAATTGATCCATTCAAACCAAACCGTTCGATCCATCTAATCCGTTTAAACCGAACCCTTTAACTACGATTTGATTTATTTTTTCCCAAGCCGATGTTGATCGGTTCATTTTGGTATTCAACCTCCAAAACGAACCGACCGAACCGTACTCACTTCTAGCGTAAATGCAGCACAGGGATGGTGGGGAGTCTTATTTTCCCCATCGACCTATTTGTTTTCTCAACTTCCATTACCTATTTTGGCGGGCAAAAGGAATTGACGGGCGCCGCACAAGCAATGGAGAAACGCGTTTAGTATCCCGCCTGGGGAGTATGTTGCACGCCAATGGGACCCTCCAATAAGTCTGCCCCCATTCAGTGGTTTTCGTGCCACCACAATGGCATGACATCGAAAGAGCGACCAGAACCTGTCCCTGACTAGCTCGTAAGTAGCATCCCGCTGCTAGTCGGCACAGTGGGGCGTCAAAAGCAAGTCTTTTGTGATTGTTCAAATAACAATTAAGGTGAAGCAGGGTTAGGAACGACGAATCAAGATGTATAGATCTACGGATCTATGTGTCTAATCCAATTGTTGAATCAATTAGGACCTGTAATAATAATTAGCACGAAGTAACTAGAAAGATTGTTAGAATCACCCTCTTCTAGAGGGATCCCAAGAAATTCTTCAATTTCTTCCGGATATAGAATACTATTTCTAAGGTTACAGGATATATCTTCGTCAGTTGGAGGAAGAATCCGCCTCATCTCATATATCAAACTATTTTAAAATAAAGCAATTTATATATTGTATTTTTGCTCTGGCGGATTTCTCTCTCTCATTCACTCATGATATTATTGAGAATCGAACTAAGCCAATCACAAACTATTCTTTATTCTTGTTATCGAGGGCATTGACCAACGGTTCTACTCACACTTCTATTCTCTTAACATTGCTACTTCAAGACTCGAAGAGTAGTACTGCTTCTAGTCTTCCACATTACTCTCTTCAACAGGCTTTTGCAAAGAAATGCGACTCCACAGAGCTGCTCTCGTCTCCACTCTGCTATGCCTCACTACACTCCTCATCCACACGGAGTCCACTCAGCCCCCATTCTCATGCGACTTGTCCGACCCATCGACCAAATCCTACCCATTCTGCAGAACCTCACTCCCCATCTCCCAGCGGGCCAGAGACCTCGTGTCGCGCCTCACACTCGACGAGAAAGTCGCCCAGCTCGTCAACACGGCGCCGGCGATTCCCCGGCTCGGTGTCCCGGCTTACGAGTGGTGGTCCGAGGCCCTGCACGGTGTTGCTGATGCCGGTTACGGCATCCAGTTCAATGGCAGGATAAACGGTGCCACCAGCTTCCCTCAGGTCATACTCACTGCCGCCACCTTCGATGCCCATCTGTGGTACCGCATCGGTCAGGTGAGTGACCCGCGAGTTGACTCACTAGCTTTTTAGCGGCATCTTTCGGCTTCCTTACTTCAAGCTTGCCCTTAATAAATGTGTCGGTCCACTAGTGAACAGCAGACAAAACACGACATCCTGATTTATTGCGTCTATTATAAATTTGTACTGCCTTACACATGCTATGCTATACATAGAGTATTAATACTTACTCAGTACTTTGACGTTTAAGTAAAATTGCAAGTGTATCTAGCGTCTCGACATTTTGTATAAGCGACGAGCTCTTGTTATTATGCTTTTTTTCCTTTTTATCGTCAATGACGTGCTTGATGCCCATTGTACTATCATTTTTTTTTCTTTGCGACAACATGATACTATCGTGTTTCAATAGGAAAGAGAACAAAGCATGAGGTCAAATTCATTTGGCGCCCCTTTCCACTAGATCTACACATTTTCTTGTTAAAAGACGTATTCCGTATGAGTCTCACTTTAAAATCTCTATGATGACAAAATGGTGTGAATCTAGTAAAAAAATGCGTGAATTGAGCATCACCCTAAAAAACTGCACGTTTAGCTACGCAAGATTGTACTGTATGCATTATTGATTGTTTGCTTCAGCAAAATGCTTAAATAACAAATTGTGTTCATATTATCTGATTTTCGGGGTGGAAAATGAGTAGGCCA
The DNA here is from genome assembly GCA_033070095.1 of Escallonia herrerae. Lineage (NCBI taxonomy): Eukaryota > Viridiplantae > Streptophyta > Magnoliopsida > Escalloniales > Escalloniaceae > Escallonia > Escallonia herrerae. The sequence continues at coordinate 27,541 of JAVXUP010003300.1, read as the reverse complement.
TCGGGACGGAAGCTAGAGCAGTGTACAATGAAGGGCAAGCCAAGGGGATGACATTCTGGGCGCCAAACATAAACGTGTTCAGGGACCCGAGATGGGGAAGAGGGCAAGAGACTCCCGGAGAAGACCCACTGGTCACAGGGAAGTACGCAATCTCGTATGTGCGAGGGGTGCAGGGTGACAGTTTTGAAGGTGGGAAGCTCAAGGATGGACACCTTCAGGCCTCCGCCTGCTGTAAGCACTTCACAGCCTATGATTTGGATAGGTGGCAAGGCGTTGATCGCTACGGCTTTGATGCTCAGGTAATTAGTCTCCGAACTCACCAACCTGCTGCTAGAGTTTGTACCTGCTGAATAAACAATTGTACATTTCTCTGGTTGGTCCTATTGTTGCCTATTTAAAGTGGGTGTTTGTCAGTTTCAAAACATTAGATTCCCCCATTGAGAGTGGTGCCCTATTTTAAAGAATTTGCTGAAGATTGGTCAGGCTCTTTACTGATTTCCGTGCGTGGATTGGTTATGGGTCATGGTATCTTTCGGCTCATAACTTGTTTGGTATGAAACCTTTGGGGGTGTTGCTTAATGATGAGATGCAGAGGAAGTGTTCACCAGCAGCCTGGTTGATGCCAAAAATATATATATATATATATATATATATACACACACACACACACACACGAGCCCATCCTTACCAAATCTTAGACCGTCCAGGTGTAAAAGTGGACGACACAGATCATTTCTTTTTTTACTCCAATTATCCTGACCGCTACTCTTTGTAGCGATTAGGAATTATACTAATAATGTCCATATGCACCTCCCAAAGACTCCCTCGCACACCTCCCAAAAAAACATTTATCGTCTTAACCACTATAATTTGTAGCGGTTAGCAAACACCATTTCATCCTCTCTCTTCTTCTGTCTAGCAATTCAAAACTCAAAATCAGTACCAATCAATACCGTTTCTCTCTCTCAATCTATTACTCTGTGCAATTCAAACTCAAGATCGGTACCAATCAAAATCAAACTCAAACTTAATTACATGTCTATAATGCCAAAAAAATTCCATACCAATTAAAATCAAACCAAATTACATGTCAAGTATGCCGAAAAATACATACCAATTTAATTCAAAATTGAATAATGATACAAATTGGAACATTGAAACAGATCCGAAGAAAATAAAAAAAAAAGTAAAAATAAATGTATCTTCAACTCCGGCCATGAGGCGGTCGAAGGAGGCAGAAGGAGATAGCGATGTGGTGGCGATAGATGTGGTGGCGGTAGCATGGGCTACCACCACATCCGGCGGAGATTATGGGCGAAGAGATGTGGTGGCAACGGCGGCGGCATGTGGGATGGGTATTGCGACGGTGATGGCATCAGCGATGAGATGGGACGACGGTGGCATTGACGATGAGATGCAACGGCGGTGGCATCCGTGATGAGATGCGACGGTGATGGTGACATGATGGCAGCGTGATCATCGGACTGTGGTGGTGTCGTCAGTCGGAATCTTGGTTCGGAGCCTGAGAACGAAGAGCCACAGAGAAGGAAAGGGGAGAGAGAGCTCTACGCCGAGAAAACCGAGAAAGCATATCTTGGAAAATGGAAATGATAGGGATTAAAGGGCAGATTTGGAAAATTGACCAACCGCCGGTAAGATGGGCTGTTTGGTGAAAATATGTGACACAACAATTGATCTGAACCGAATATTGTGCAAATATTGTGCCACGTGGATGGTCTCAAATTTGGTGGAGAAATAGTTAATTTTTTGCTGGTAGATAGGGATCGGTTATATATATATATATATATATATATATATATATATATATATATATATATATATATGTGTGTGTGTGTGTGTGTGTTTTAATGAGTATGCAACTGTCATGAATAAATAAGTTATCTTTATTTGTGTTGAGACATTGGATGTGTCCAATTTCTTTGAAAGTACTTTTTTCAATTTATGAGATTAAAGTACGTAATGTTGAATAGACAGTATTTAAATGGGCAATGGTTGCCAAGATGACAAGTAGTGTGGGAGTGATGAATTATTTCTATGTTGGGTACTGAATATTAAATGATAAAACTTGAAAATTGATGTTTGAGGTCTAGTTCAGTTATTTTGCTCTAATAACTCAAGCGACTGCATAGACACTCTTGAGTCCTTTAGAATTAAAAGTGGCGCTCAGATATCGTTTTCTTTATTTGAGCTCTACTTTTGTCTTTAAAGTACCTATATAGCAACACTTTTAGGGCAGCTACCATTGAAGAAGAGCTCAAACCGTAAAAAAATGGAGCTCAAAGAATAGTTTCCTTTATTTCTATATAACAAGCAAAATAATCTACAGGACAATTTCCTTTTAAGCAATCACAGAAATTTTAGGCGGTCATTTTTGTCTAATTGATTTAAAATACTTAATATACCGGAAAGAAAAACAGGAGTGGCACGTGGGAACGTCTACACCGGTGCCAGCTGCTGTCTCGTCCACCACCGATGATAATTCTGGTATCAAATTCAAATGACAAAAAAAGTATCTAATTGGTACCATATAACAGATGGAGTTGCTGCATGATTAATCTTTGATGTCACATGAGTAACTCTATGCTTCTCTTCAAACTCTATGCTTTCCTGTTGCTACAATTTTAAATTCAACAACTACTTCGTTCTTGGTAGAATTGAGAATCCTTAAGGTACTTTTCAGTTACTCGCTTCAAGCTGCTATTGTGTAAGCTAAACTGATGGAGGTTGAGGACATGTAGGTGAGCAAGCAGGATTTGGCAGATACATACCAACCACCATTCCAGAGCTGCATACAACAAGGACAAGCCAGTGGGATAATGTGTGCTTATAACCGCGTCAATGGGGTCCCCAATTGCGCAGACTACAATCTCTTGTCCAACATTGCCCGTGGAAAGTGGGGCTTTCAAGGGTAAATCTAAAAATCCAACTTTCAAAACCTAACATTTTACCTCGCAGTCGCCACGCGGTACAAGTAACGCTCGCACATAAATTTCGTTAACAGCGCTTTTGTAACCGTTGCCACGACGAGAAATGATCGCTCTTGTTTCTTACGCCCTTTTCTTTTTTTATTGATTTTCTTAGGTATATAACGTCAGACTGTGATGCGGTTTCCATCATACATGATAATCAAGGATATGCTAAATCGCCAGAAGATGCGGTTGCTGATGTTCTTAAAGCTGGTATGTACGTAGGCCACCGCATCAATTCACGTTATCCAGATCTTGTACATGCAATTAAATAATTCCTATGAATTATGGTGACATTGTGGACCATCTGGATAGCCAGGCCCACTACTGACTATGATGACCTTATGGGCTTATAGGAGTCCACAAAGGTGGCCCTTGACACGGATGCTTGTTCTCGAATTCTTGCTCTTTTTGGGGTCAGAGTTACTGTCCTCTTTGAATGATGCAACCTTTCACGCACTTTGCCAAAGAGTGGAAGACCTTATCTGGTCAGCTTTTGTGGCGGAAATAGGAATAGTGAGGGCAATTGTCAAAATTGTTTATAGTGGGAAATTCTCGCCATGGCGCTGATGTACTAGAAGTTTGCAAGTCAAGTAAAAGACCAATAACATGGTTTGAGAACTTTCTTTAAGCCACAACGCTCAAAGGGGACCTTAAACTTTTGAGAGAAATATGTAGAGGCTTCTGTCGCTATCAATTTCTCCTTCGGTTATCAATTTACTGTTTGCATTTTCGTAAAAAGTTACTTCTTTGGACATATTTTTTACTTTATTGGTCGGGGGACGGTGTTGCCACCCTTTACAAAACTTATTGTGTAGGAGGGAATCTATCGGAACCAAATAGGGAGGAAACTTCAAAAGAATAACATGACGAAATAATTCGTTTACAGGCATGGACGTTAACTGCGGTTCCTACTTGAAGAACTACACCAAATCAGCAGTTCAACAGAGGAAACTGCCAGAATCATCGGTAGACAGGGCCCTTCAGAATCTCTTCTCTGTGAGAATGAGGCTAGGCCTGTTCAGTGGCAACCCAAACAAAATGCTGTACGGTGACATCGGCCCGAGCCAGGTCTGTACCAAAGAGCACCAGAACCTAGCTCTTGAAGCTGCTAGGAATGGCATTGTCCTCCTAAAGAACTCTGCCAGGCTCCTCCCGCTTTCAAAAACCAAAACCACGTCCGTTGCCATAATAGGCCCCAATGGCAACAACGCCCACACGTTTGTTGGAAACTATGCTGGTCCTCCCTGCAAATCTGTCACGCTGTTCCAAGCAACACAGCAATACGTGAAAAACACCATGTATCACCAGGGTTGCAATGCGATCAATTGCACTTCGGTGTCGATCCCTGAAGCGGTCGGCATTGCAAAAGCAGCTGATCACGTGATATTGATTGTGGGATTGGATCAGAGTCAAGAGAGGGAAGACCATGATCGCAAAGACTTGGTGCTTCCCGGGAAGCAACAGTCTCTCATTGCCAGTGTGGCTAAAGCTGCAAAGAAGCCAGTCATTATGGTGCTGCTTTGTGGAGGTCCAGTTGATATTTCCTTCGCCAAATATGACCCAAAGATCGGAAGCATCTTGTGGGCTGGTTATCCGGGTGAAGCAGGAGGGATTGCACTCGCAGAAATCATCTTTGGCGACCATAATCCAGGTCAGTAAAACAACAATCTTTGCGCATTACTTTTGCAAGTACTACCCAAAGAATATACTGCCAAGAATATCCCAGGCTTTATTGGTGCATTTTAACTGAAAATGCAGGTGGAAAATTACCCATGACTTGGTACCCCAAAGATTTCATCAAGGTACCAATGACAGACATGAGGATGCGGCCTGAACCATCCTCAGGCTACCCAGGACGCACCTACAGATTCTACACAGGCAGAAAAGTTTACCAATTTGGCTATGGTCTTAGCTACACCAGATATGTTTATGAATTCGTCTCGGTAACGAGAAACAAGCTCCATTTGGGTAAATCAATGGCTGCTGGAAGCTCAGAATCACTACAATACATGTCAGTTTCTGAATTGGGAACAGAATTTTGTGAGAGGGCAACGATCTCAGCTACTGTGGGAGTTAACAATCTCGGGAAGATGGCTGGTAAACACCCCGTATTACTATTTGTAAAGCAGGCCAAGCTCACAAATGGGAATCCAATAAAACAGTTGGTTGGGTTCCACAGTGTGACTTTGAAAGCAGGAGAACGAGCTGAAGTTGAATTTGCCCTGAACCCTTGTGATCACCTTAGCAGAGCAAATGAAGATGGTTTGATGGTGATTGAAGGGGGGTCTCATCACCTAGTTGTAGGAGACGAAGAATACCCCATTGACATCGTCATTTGATAATCAGCATGAGACTACAGTAACGGCTTATTGCTTTATGAACTTTTCAATGTATTCAGCTATCAATTGTGGCTGTCATAGCTGGAATGCAATTCATATACAGTACAATTTTTGCTATTCATTGCTTTTTCTTTGTTTGAGCATACTTCATATTTGTATTTCTGCAATCCACTGCTTTCTTAATTTGTTCAGAGCACATTTCTATGCTCATACTACAGTATGCATAGCGTTTTACATGTGTAACATACACATCGAAGACAAGCAAGCAAAGATAGTCCTTATAATTAGTGCTGGAGCCTTCTTAATTCTGTATAAAAATATGGTAAGGTATTAACAAAAATTTAATCAGCAATTCCTTTTACTACATGTTGACATTGCAGTCATTACTAGTGAATTTGTTTTCCACAGCTTACAGTGAGCTCCACTCTTCCTAAAGAAAAAGACGTAAGCAAATCATGGTGTGTAGATAGTTATCATCAACTTCTTGAATTTGTTGGGAAAGATGTGTTTGATAAAATATTAAGGGTTAATTAGAGTGACCCCTCATGAGGATTAAGTTTACTACACTCAACTACACGAGTTATTTAAAATTACACTCAGCTTGCAAAAGATTGAAAATGGCCAAAATAACCTTCAATACTAAAGACCAGTAATTAAAAAACATAGCCTGAAATTGTATCTTAGCATGCAGTTCTTCCTTCTAAAAGCTCCACCCTTTGCTTTTCCAGCAGTCACCACCTCCCATCCGTCAGTTTCCACTCCAACAGCTGCAACCCACTTCTTCGCCACTTGGCAAACAAGAACCATACCCTCTTCATAGTCAAGCAGTGGCGCCAAGGATAAATTTGCATCATCACAATAAAATACCACCATCCTCCCTTTCACCAAAATCTCTCTTGACCGATCTTTACACTGCCATCTCAGTGATCACCATCGCCCATCACCAATCCTCCCAATCGAATTCCACACCCACCCACAAAGACTTGATGAGCAGTAAAAATCAAAGCCAAATTAGGTTTTAATAATTGAATAAATGGTGGGTAGCAAATGCAATATGTACACGGATCTTATAATGTACTACATGATTTGGTATAGCAATGTGATTGTGGGTTTTGGATGTGTAAGAGGGAAATTGGGGTTATTTGAAGGTGGCGAGGAAGATGGATTGTCGGAATCGTTGTCATCAGCAAAGGGGAGGAGCTTTCTAGGGGGGATGGGTGAGGTGGAATTGAAAAAATGAGGAGCTTTTTCTCTCTCCCCTCAATCTACTAGAAAAACAAACTGACCATGTATAAAGCAAGTTTGAAGGCAACGTCTCACTCATCCATCCTGCCCCCTTCCTCTTGCAACAGTAAACCATCAACAATGTTTTTCATCACCATCAGACATCTGTACCACTGATGACTGGTCTTATACCAATGCTTGTCATAACAATCACAACCCCACAATAAGAACTGCACAATTCCATTGCCGATCCGCCATCATCCCAACTCACTACGTAGGGCCTTTCCGAGCACAATTGACATTATTTATTATTTCGAGACACAGAGAGTTGAAACCTAGAGATTGTTCAAATCGATTGCGGCATACTACAAAACAACTGGGGGTGGGAGGGAGAGGGGTAGGGGAAGGGGCTGGGTGGTGCGATATTGTGTTTATTGGGTTGGTTGTGACTGTGATGCATTTTGTTGGGTTTTTGGATGGTGGTGGTGGATATGGGGGTGGGTCTTCTGTTGTCATCTGTCTTCCTCGTCTTTACGCCAATAAAAGTTGTGCTCTTCGGTGGTCATGGTCGGCGTTGGTGTTTGTGAGGCTTTTACACATTTTCGTTTTTAGTAGTTTTTATTTTATAGTCTCCCAATTGCCAAGGGTAATTTGGGTAGTCAATTGTTGTATAGTATGACATCACAGCTTTTCCGGGGTAAATGTTTAAAGAGATTAAAACTCAGCAGGTTGACTATAATTTTGCAAACCTCAAGTTGAGTGTAATAGTCTCAAATCTCATGTATGTTTAGTGCAATTAACCCAAATATTAACCAATATTAAAACACATACAAAAGAAATATAAACAACTAGTACATCTGATTCTCTAGCAAGCAAGCAATGGCTGACAGTTACCGCTTTTCCGCTGCTCCTGAAAGTTGCAACAACAAAACCAGGGTCATTCCTGGCATCCCAAGACATGGCAGGAACAGTAATTTCACGTGTCCCGTCCGGATGTGTGTGATCACAGAATTTGTGGGTGTGGGCACTGAAGACAATTCTGCAGATAAGGGGATAGAACGATTACATATATTTCTTCACCAGCAACCAGAAGGAAAAGTTTATATTGGTACAAGTTTGATGTCAGACAACAAGAAAGAACCCGTTTCTGAAGAACATCTTAAGCTGACAAATTCAAATTTCTTACTTGGATCACAACTCATATACTGTAGTGGCCTTCCAGCTTGTAGAGTACAATTGAAGGATACTGAATACTCATAGATCGCTTCTAAAACTGATATAGGAAAGGTTTGATATGGTATAGCCCTTCCATTTACCTCTCCCCTCGCAACTTCGCATCAAAATTGTATTTTTCTACTCTTAAGGTCATATCTTTCAATTTTCAAAAGAAAAGAAGGCCCATCTGATCCCCTATTCATTTCAAGAAGCATATCAATGGTCAAACATGAGCGTAATTGACAAAGCACACTTGTATATCAGATTCTGTACGCAAGTTTGATTGAAGGTGCACCAGTTCGGCACTAAGATCCCAAGTGGATCCTTGTGATACCTCACCTATCGGTATACTCTGTTTAACACTGAAATAGTAGTTATAGTCTTAGAAATGTCAGCTAGTTTTAAAGCTTCAAAACTCTCCAGATTAGTGTCTTCTGAAGGACATGAATAAAGATTTAAGAGACGTGAAGGAAGAGGTGACATCCTTATATCTACAAAGCAAGTGCTAATATTTTATAGTAGTACCAGAAAAATAATGCAGAATCTTAAGTAACGTATAAAACTGCTGCACGGTTAAATTGCAGCAAATGGCCAAGTCACATAAACTATTGGTTAACTCATAAAACTGGAAATCACGAAATTCATTATTGAGGAAGGAACTAAACACCACTTGCCCAAGAGGAAGTTTCTAGATGGTATAAAGAGTAGAGTATTCTGGAAAAGCGACGCATAACCACCCCAACAGAATGATAACCCTCCATTTCATATATTCAAGAACCCAAGCTTACCTCGGCCTAAGAGCTTGAAAGATGTATTCAGTAGCATTTTTTGGAAGACTTTGGGATAGCGCATACGGCCCAGCTCCAATAAGTCCCCTGAAGAAAAACATGATATAATTATCTCCCACAATAAGAAGAAGATGCATGTTAGTGAGAAGAACAGTGCATGGGTATATGTGATAATTATCTCCCACAATAAGAAGAAGCAATGCATGTTAGTGACCCTTGAAGACCCACAGTGCAAAGTAGATGGGTATATGTGAAGATCTGCATTTACCTGCTCTCTGATGCTTTTGCACTCCCACATGAACTGTCAGAAGTTTTCATGTTTCCTCTCCAATGGTTCTTTGCTGTATGGTGCAATGGGAAGTGAAGTAAGAGGACAGGACCAGAACCAGATGACATGGCATTTTCCCTCCACCCAACTTCACTCGCAGGGGACCTGATTTCACTAGACTCATTCACCACATCTTTCATGTGCTTACTTTCCATTCTTAATTCTATGCTTTCTTGTTCCACTGCCTTTTCAACACTATGACGTAGCTCATTGTTGCCACAGAGCAATGCCACGGCGTTAAGCGAGACAAAGCTGATATTGCTAATTTTGAAGGCACCACAACCAGCCGAATCTAGTCCTGGAAAATTACGAGCAATCCTGACAGACCTTGCATTTAGGCCACTGCATTTTCCCATGTCACTGTCTCCGAGAATAACCTGAAACGGAAGGCCAAGAAACGGACCCAACAAACTGTGGAATTGCTGAAGAACAGATGACCACTCACTTATCGTCAACTCTGCTCCTCTAGCAGAAAGGTCACCCAATACAAGCAGCAAATCAGGCGTCAATATCTCAGATGATTTCTGGTTCCAACATTGACAGACATGAAAAACCAGATTTCAATCAACATACAGAAACAAAAAAGTGCATGTCAGGAGTAGTAGAAATTCCTTTTTTGACGAATGGCTTATCATTCATAACTAAAGCTGATGGATAAAACATTCTAATCTACAAACCCTTGAATTTGTTGAATAGTAGCTCTCAACCCTAAAACTTTTGAAGTGCGTCACCCTGACTATGGGATTTTACCGGAACACATCCAATTATATCAAACGGCCCAGGGTGGCTCATAAAACCGCAAGGTGAACCTGGTGAAAGAACTCTCAGCATAAGAAAACCCTTGTACAAAGGAACCAACCATGGCAGGGAAAGGAAAAAAACCACCAGATCCAATTCTAAGCTCGTCGAAGTATTTGATATAGGATTGGGTTTAGGCGTAAAGTTCTTGCAAAAAAGGAACCATTTGGACAATGCAACCGTGCCATTGAATTAGATTGTTTTGCGATATGCTCCACAAACTAAGACCTAATCAGCTTCACTGGCACCTCAGCCTTCTTATACATCACACCAGTGTGTTAATTCTAAGGATGGCATTTCCCGTGGGTGTCCACATAAAGAAGGTAGCTTTGGTTTTGGGGCCAGGCTATGTGAGGGGTGTGGGGCGGGTTTGTTCAAGAAGCCAGCCAACTACTCCTCCAAAAATGAAGATAATCCAGAACCACCGCACAAGGAATCATGAAAGAAGTGAACTAGAAACCATTCATGTCTGATTTTCAACTGTGCCATTCCTCAAGCTTGAAGGAAGACTCTGTCTCTCTACAGTTTCAAAAGGTGTGTACCAATTCAAGCTGTTAAGATAATCTGTGGTGGCATACACCTGACGTCGGAAAGAATAAGAAACTTTGAAGGATTCATATAACACTAAGGGCCTAAGGCCTGGCTTAAGCTTTTAGGTCAGCTTGGCCAAGGTGGGTATCAATTTTATGCAATCTCCTAGCTCCCAAGCACGAGCTCCCAGTCTTGAATCCTACCTAAATGTTGGTTTCCAAGCCGAGTCACTGCCTCGAGTACTCCGATAACCTGTGCCACAAGCGTCTGGTCCATGGAAGATACAGACAGTTCTAGAAACCGTTGCCTCTCCCATGCCACGTAACATACAAAAACCTTCCATCGCCAAGGCGACCAAGGCAAAGATTTGTTTTTCCTCATGAAATCGGGCCAGGCATTGGCAATAAATCTCCACAACGCTACAAACATAACAACCCTTTGAGCCTCCGACTCCTCAAAGTCAATCTCGGATAAATCTCCAATCCACTACCCTCTTCTATAAGCAATCTCTTCCATAGGCCTCACCAAACTTAGTAGTACCTCATGAGAACATGGAGTTCCCTTCAACGTTTAACAAAAAAACTAGGCTAGAATTCAACCACAGTGGCCTCACTCAACGCCTTACTCTCATTTGACTGGTCAAATAGTCCATATTGATCTAAACACCCTTTTATCCTAATATTATGTCCATGCAGTCAATTATTTTGCAACACAGATTCACGGTCAGGACTACGACTTTCTCAAAAGGACAAACCAAGTTTGCACGAACGAGTTCCTTAGCAGAGCCTTATAAGGTCGATCGCAGACTCTCTTAAAGATTAGCTAAAAAGTCGATTCATGAACATATATGAGATAACCAAGAACGAAACCGCGTGTCAGACACACCCTCCTTATCACCGACTTTGTCCGCTTTGACTTTTTGCGAATTCCTAATATAAACATGTGTGCATTGAAGTTGCTCAATTTTTTAACCTACCTTCCGGAACTTATTTAATCTGTAATTGCTATCTGAGTTCATTTTGAAGCTAACCCGTACTAAATTATACTCGGAAATCACAACAAAGTAAAAAATTGCCAAACTAAACGGGGGCAATAATAAATAGCAAGCACTGCATCAAAACATTAGCCTGATGAGGTGGCCAATACCTTGAAGAACTTGGACAAGTACTGGTCTCTGAAGAGGGTGTTCTTGTATCCGGCTTCGGACCCCAATAACATCAAATTAGCCACCATCATTACCTTGAGATCCCCCGGCCGATCTTCTCCGTGCACATGTCCCTCATCGAAATCCCCGCCGCCAGGTACCACATTGCATGACGGGATAGCAACCCTGTCTTCGTACGCGAGCAGGGCGACGGTCACGATGAACAGGATCAGGAGTGGCCTTAAGGCCCGACCCATCTTCTTTTTGACGCTAATTCTAGGGTTGATGAGCTTAAATCCGGTCTTTTCGCCATGTTTGACCTAGCTCCTTCATTCCCATTACCTGCTTTCAATATGCAAAGCATAAGCTAAAGGAGCTGATTGTCACATTTTGTCGCTATTACTTGATATTCAATTTCGTCATTCTGATTTTTTTTATTTGACTTTTTAAAAATTATCGGTTTAAGTATAGTATGTATGGGTGAAACATATAGTTATTGTTTTTGCATCTGCTAACATGTGCCGCTAGCCTCCAATTCTATGAAAATTTTCAAGTGCTAAATGAAAATTGGTGTTTCAACTTGATCACTAAATTGACACATAATGTAACGTCCCGAATTTATTATTTTTGGAGCGTGAGTGTCGAAAAAGACGAAAATCAGATAAAATCTTATAATTATCAGAAGTCTTCCAAAAGGGTAAATCAGAGAATGCACTAATAATTTCCAAAAACATACATCAATAGCTGACTTAGTGGCCCAAAACTTTTATATAATCCAAATTCTCCGACCAGGAGTTTCAAAATTTAAAATTTGAGTAATATCAATTTGTCTTAGTTGTTACACTTAAATGTCAATGATAAGAGCCCGTTTAGGTTTGATTCTCAAAAGTGAATTAAAATTAAATCAAAATTAATTTCTAGAATCAACTTTAATCCATTTTAAGTATAACAGATTAAAAGTTGTCGAAGATATTTGGATAAAAAAGATATTAAAGTAGGTTTAGCATGACAAAATTACTATATAGTATATTCTAATTAAAAGGGAGCATTTAATGTCTTTTATATGTGAGGATATTTTGGTAATTTCCTTGGTCAAACTTGATTCTTCGAAACTGATTAATCTTAATCGAAGAAAACAAGGATTATGAATTTAATCAGTTTTGAGCACATTGGAACAGATTTAATCAGTTTACCTTTTTTTGCCAAACACTTCAAAGCTGATTTAATCTGAATTTAATCAGGTTTGACCATTCTAGAATCAATCACAAACACTCTCTAACTTTGAAATAATAACTCTTGTCACACAGCTAGCCCTTCAAATTCAAAATCTCACCTACTGATCACTTGAAAGGAAAAACAATAAGGGAATGAACCAAATGCCCAATAAGGTCGCTCAAATGACCAATCAAACAAAATTAAAAATATCTGAGAAGTGAAATTTCGAAAGCACAAAACTTTCAACGGAACGGATATCAAACCAAATTTTCAAATGTCAAAATATATCTGAAAGACAAGATTTCAAAGGCACACCAGATTCGACAGAACAGAGGTTAGACCAAATATCAAATGTCAAAATAAATCTGAGTACGGAGACAGATACTAGAGTTTTAACAGAACGTATATCAAACCAAATTTTAAATGTCAAAATATATCTAAAAGGCAAGACTTTAAAGGCACACCAGTCCCACCAATTTCGACTGAACAGAGGTCAAATCAAATATCAAATGCCAAAATATATCTGAGTATGGAGACAGACATTAGAATTTCAACGGAACGGACATCAAACTAAATTTCAAATGTCAAACTATATCTGAGTACAAAGACAGACACTAGAGAGCCATTCGAAAAGTGATCACATACGTCGTTACTGACATACGAGGCCGGTTCAGAAAGTAAGATCGTGATCTCTAGCTCAATTCTCGCTGAGCTAACCCACGTTTCAATCCATGTAGGTAAGTCGGGAATAAGTCACATACACTGTGACATGGCTCATAAGGTTACCAAAACAAAAATCTCAAAATAACCGTTATAAAATATCGGATATGTCAACCAATATACAAAGTTTACGAAATATAACGATAATCATAATTCACTAAAACGAACAATATCAATATAACAAATTCTGAGGTCAAACAAATTCGACGGAATTTAATTTCCACAAGTCATAGTATTGAAAACAAGTTATTCATAACACAGTTCAAAGCAAAAGGAGAAGAAGAATCACTTAACTCAATTCGAAGAAGTTCGAATTTCAAAAAGAAACTAAGGACTTATATGAGCAATTGGTCCATCGCTAATTCGAATTTCAAAAGTAAACTCTTACCTAAATCAAGCTTTTGAGAAATTCAAACCCTTAAGCTCCACCTTAGAGCTCACGAGCTTCCCAAGCCTTCTTCTTCTTCTTCTCTCTCTGTCTCTCTTCCTTTTTTATTTTTGGTACTTCAGAAATAAAAATACATAAACGGGTTCAGCCCCTAGTATGGGCAACTTGTGCTACATCATTTGCTAACAGAGGGAGAACCACGTCAGGTGGTTACATGTTGATCTCCACATTTTGACAATTAATCTGCACATATATTGCCTTCCCTAAAAATATGCACAATAGTAGACTTAGTTACTCTAAGGAGGAGTTGAGAATCCTTGATTAGGTTACTCAGAGGGTGTGGGATGTTGTCTTGACAGTTAATCAACTCCACAGCATCCTTCGAATCTATCTCTACAAGGATGTTTGCTAGCCCTTTATTTCTGATGAGTTGTAGTCCTTTGATATTCCATGAAGTTTAGCCTCCAGAGCCATTGATATGCACAAAAATCCATAGTAGCCTCCAACCCATTCTCCATGACAGTCCCTTAACAGTCCACCAAAGCCTCCTTATAGGTTGCTTTTGTCGTATCCATCTGTGTTTAATTTGAAGGTACCTGCACTTTTAAAAACCCAAGTTATGTGTTGAAAATTTTCTATAGGAATCCTTGGCCTTTTCTCATAAGCAATTTCAAGTTCTTCAGCAAAGCATATACTTAGTTTCCAGGCAACCTCCCCATGAATTTTGTGTCCTTCAATACTCTTTTTATTTATATCTTTACAAACTTGCCATAGAATGGCTATGAAGACATGTTTCCACTGCAGGTTAGCAAAATTTTGATTGTCTTTGGTCTTAATGTTCATGTACAACCAGTCTTCTAAGCTCATGTTTTCTTCTTCCAGAAGCTGCTATTTGGAAAACATTTTCTCCCAGATTTCCTTTGCTTTAGGGCACTTCCTAATTATATGTTCGGAGGTTTCCTTGAAGTGCCCACATCTTAAGCATCTAGGATCATTGGTAATATTTTTTATGGCTCTTAGACTATTAGAACATAGTCTATCTTGGATGGCAAGCCAAAGGAAGAGCATGATTTTCTGAAGGGTTTTAATTTTCCAGATCCAATGCCAATTGATCTCTGCAATTTCATCCTGTTGCATATCTAAGATCAGCTTGTAGGCACTGGCAACAGAAAATTTACCATTAGGATTAGCACTCCAACAGCAAGTATCATCATAAATATCTTCCACAGGCAGATAAATTCTCATAATTTGTTCATGGACATCTTGATTAACCAAGGTATTGATCTTGTTACTATCCCAAACCCCTTCAAATATAATGTGCTGAACCTTGATTTGTTGCTCAAACCTAGCATTTTCTAAGTCTAGGGGACCATTGCCACACCACCAGTCATGCCAAAAATCAAACTTATTTCCTTTGTTAATTTTTCATTAAAAACCTTTTCCAAGGACATACAGGCTTTTTTGGATACTCCTCCATATATAGGATTTCCTACTATTTGTATTCCAATCTCTGGGGTTGTCCTTCATAGCATATTTATGTTGCAACACTTTCACCCACAAAAGATCTTCATTGGTCGTAATTTTCCAGCTTAATTTGGTTAAACAAGCTATGTTGTTGTATTTAGCTTTTCTAATCCCAAGACCTCCCTGCTTTTTTGGCATACACACTCTATCCCAATTAACCAAGTGTAATTTATTTTTTTCCTCAGAGTCTCCCCACAAGAAAGACCTATTGAGCCTATCTAATCTTTCAGTAGTTTTAGCAGGAAGAGCTTGAATCTGCATTAAGTGTGTGGGTATGGCTGAAGTCACAAATTGCACAAGAGTGGATCTCCTAGCAAGAGAAAGAAGTTTGGATTTTCATCCAGCTAATCTCTTTTGGACCTTTTGCAAGATATGGTCAAATAGGTTTTAGTTTAGTCTTTTATGGACAAGAAGAATACCAAGATAAACCCCTAAATTATCCGTTAAAGGAATACCACAAAGATTGCTCAGATGTTTGGCTTTGCTCATAGGAGTATTAGGAGAAACAAAAATTTTGGATTTTTGGAGATTGATTTTTTGTCCAGAGTTGTCACAAAATTTCTTAAGCACATCCATGATCCTTCTACACTCCTTCTCACCCTCTTTGCTAAAAATAATAATATCATCAGCATAAAACAAGTGAGAGATAAGAGGACCTCCCTTAGAAGCATTAAGACCTATTAGATTTTTCTTGAGATTGCAGTCAGCAAGCAGGTTGGATAATTTTTTCATGCAAAAAACAAAAATATAGGGAGATAAGGGATCCCCCTGTCTGATTCCTCTCCCAGGTTTGATGGTTTCCAGAGGGGAACCATTCCACAAAATATCCATAGAGCTACCAGTAATGCAACTTACGATAATTTTGATCCAAGCATCAGGAAAGTTAAGGTCCATCAAAGTTTTTTTTGGATGAAAGTCCATTTTAATCTATCATAAGCCTTTTCTAAATCAATCTTAAAGACAACACCTCATTTTTTCCCTTTCATGTTCTTCAGGGTATGTAAAATTTCTTGGGTTATGATGACATTATTAGTAGTGGTTCTTCCGGGGACAAAACTACTCTGAGCAGGTCTAATAATTTTGTTAAGCAAAGGTCTTACTCTAGCAACAAGAACCTTAGATAAGGCCTTATAAGTCACATTAAGTAAACTAATAGGCCTAAATTCAGTAATTCTTTTGGAATTTTCATTTTTGGGGATTAAAGTAACCAGGGCTTTGTTATTCTCCAGGGGCATAAGACCAGTGTTATAGCAATTTCTAACAAAATCACAGCAATTTTTGCCCACAATATCCCAATATTTGTGGTAGAACATGCTGTTAATCCTATCAGGGCCAGGGGATTTAAGTTCCTTGATACTAAAAAAGGCCTATCTAGCAATTTGCCATCTTCCCTATTCAGCCTTGGGTAATCATTTTTAACATCAACTCACAAGTACTATAGTTGTCATCAGTGAAAAGAGTTTTAAAGTGATTATTTATACGATTACCAATATCAATGTGATTAGATATCCAATTCCCCTCTCCATTGAAAATGGCATTAATTTTATTTTTCTTTCTATGAATAATGGTGGAAATATGAAAATACCTAGTATTTCTTTCCCCATCGCAGTGCCATTTAATTATGGATTTTTGGAGCCAAAGCATCTTTTCCTGATCAAGGATGGAGATGTCTTCCTGATCAAGGATGGAGATGTACTCCTTCCTAAGGTCTCTTTCCAGAATCTCCAATTTATGGGACCAATGTTCAGCCAAAGCACATTGGATTCCTCTCAGTCTAGCAATTAGAAGTCTTTTCCTACGAAATATATTACCAAAAACATCTTTATTCCATTGGAATAACATACTTTTTAAAATTTTCAGTAGTCCTAAGAATATTATCACTGTTATGATTCCAACTATTTTTAGCAAGATCCTCAAATTTATCATGCATCATCCAGGTGGCCTCTAAACGAAAAGGTCTATTAACAGAGCTAGAGGAAAATATGTACCTGTGCAATTGACCACCATAGGACAATGATCTGAAGTACTGCAGGGAAGATTACACACCTGAGCTTCAGGGAAGGATTCATTCCAAGCAGGGTTAGCCAAACACCTATCAAGTCTTTTTTGGCCATTAGTCCACCCTTTTTTCCTATCTGTCCAAGTTAATTTAGGTCCTATACAACCTAGATCAATCAAACCATAATTATCAATATTGTTCCTAAATTTCCTAATTCTACAGGTTTCACCATCGTCCCCACGCCCTCTACGCTCCACAGTGAAAGCAATGTCATTAAAATCACCCCCACCATCCAAGGCATAGAGTTGTTAATAGCAAAATTAGACATATTTTGCCATAAATCTTCCCTTTTCCTAAGATTAGGACTAGCATAGACAGTGGATAAAACCCAATCAACATGGTTCTGTTTAGAGACAGTGGCATGTATGACTTGACTATTAGCTTCAATAATATTAATATTAATTTTCGTGGAGTCCCAGAACATCCACAAACCACGCGATCTACCCTTGGGATTCATTATACAACAATAATTAAAATTTAGATCAAGGAAAAAATCCCCCATTCTAGAGAATTGCACAAGGGTTCCAGGATAACAATAATAACGAGATGGAATTTCCTAACAAACTCTTTCATCTCACTCCGGAATCTCCTATTGCTAGCCCCATCACAGTTCCAAATTAGAATATCCATGCTCAAATAAAGAAAGATCAAAGGAGGAAAAAACCAGAAAGAAATGTTATCTCTTCCTCTCAAAGGAAAAAGGGAAACAAAAAACCCCCCAAAAAAGGTTGGAAAGGAAAAAAGATAACTATTTATATGGAAAAAAAATTTAAGTTTTCATTCAAAAGAAAAAGAGTTTCCTTCGACCGAATCCGACAGACGCGAGATGCTTATGATTTTTTTTTTATTTCAACCGAAAACATGTTTTCATTTGAATTAAAACTTTAGTTCGAATGAATACTCTTAAATTCGAATGAATTTTTTTTTCTCATTCGATCGAAACTTGTTTTCATTCGAATTAAAACTTTTAATTCGAATAAAAACTTCAGTAAGCTCTTCACGATTTTAAATACTTTTCGTTCGAAGCAAAAATCTTTTTATTCGAAGTAAACCCATTTTCATTCAAAGCAAAAATATTTTCATTCCACTGAATCTTTCAGAACACCAAAACTTTAACATCAAATAGTTTTGATTCGAATGAAACCTCTTTCATTCGATCAAAAATTTCAGAAACAATCTCAAACAATTTTCTTAATATTAACAAAAGACCACAAACTTATTTATTCAAAAATATTAATTTCACACAGAAAAAAGAAAATTTTCGAGGTATAACACATAAGGCCCCATAAAATAATTTGACAAGTTTGTTCATCAAATTAAATAATTAGTGCTTTACCGACTTGTTAACAAAAAAAAATAAGATATACTAAAAAATACAATTTGTATATCTTTGTCCCGTGTGCCTTTAACTCGAAGGGAATGACTTTGAGGGCATGTTGTAACGTTATATTTATTTTGTTTGAATAGAAAAGCTAAAGAATATAGTTTGTAGCGATGTTTATATATAATAATAAAATTTCTTTTCTTTTTTATACTTGTTTCTTCATAACCACAGTCTTTTGATTATGACCTTTCATAGTTAAGAGGCCATAATGGAAAGTGCAATTTTAAATTGTAGTACTACTTTGTCACTCTAGATTCAAGATAACATAATTAATTTTTTCAAAATTAAAAAGAGTTGTAAGAAACACCAATAAAATGGTGATGAAGTAATCAAGTAGGGGTATAGAAGTCATGACAAAGATTAACCAAAGTATTGTACTTTTACCACTCATTTAGGGATCATGTAAGAGACTCTAAAATTAAGGTTACTTGGCTCGTAAATACTACAGTATTATACACTTACATTATGATTAACCAAAGTATTGTAGTCTCGGCATATGTTAATATTTGCCATTATTTTTACCTTAACTTGACTTGTCAAATTGTACTCAATTATACTGTAATTGTTAATTGAATTCAAATCTACGTTTAAGTGCACTAAAATATTTTCTAGAGTGCCGCAAAAAGTCAAATTATAATACTCTATGGATGGATTATTTTGTTTGAAAAATGTATTCTGGTGCAAGTTAGATGTATAAAGAAATAGAGTTACAGTTAAATCCTGGACTAGAATAATTAAACTGGCTTTCGTGCCTTTTTGTTACTAGATCATCCTTGCATTGTCAAAAAATGCGCTACTCTTTAGCCCTTTAATAACGAAAGTACAAATAGAAGAACTTTATGATTTGATAACCAACAAAAATAGAAAAAGATATTATTGTCTGAGGAAGAACTTTTAGAATTGAAAGATCAATTATGGGGTCAAAGGGTCTTTATCAAATTGACTTTATACTGCAACAAAGACCAATTCCAAAGAATCAAAGATCAGTTATGGGCTCATGCTTAATTATGCCTTGAAAAGTCAAATATTTCTTAATCTACCAAGCCAAATGCTAGGTTAGGTTTTTATTCGTTGATGATGAAATGATGCTTGCCGCACCAACTACCCACAAGTGTCAAGTGTCAACCCTCTCTCTCACATCAACGGTAGACTCATTCATGAACTCAAGAAGAAGAGGAAAATAAATGAAAAGAATCACACTGTTTTCTTAAGGACAGTAGCTTCGATATTCTGATACTTCAATGGCATTCTGCCAGCCACTGTGAATTTGTTGTATCTATGTTTCATTCGACGCTATTTCGTAGTCAAAAGTAATTCATATCGTTTACTAAGCTTTCGAGATCATTTTGCTTTCACAAAATAGTTTTCCTTTTGGAGTTTGTCAATACAGTATACTTCCATTCAAGAGAGTGCCCTTGAAGCAGCCTGAGGCCTTTTATTTCAAGATAAATTTCACAAAATTATCATGAAGAGGAGTTGCCATTTGAATACGTCTTGTAAATGTTTTTTTTTATCTTAAAATACGATATACCACATACTAAAAAATACATTATCTTTCTTAAAAGTATTTTCTCCGCATAGAAGAATCCTTCAGGATTACATCTACATATACATGTGAACTTATGCATCGTATACATCCATGAAATATATTTCATGGATGTCATTGGTAGGCAAAACATGTGGTAGACCTGACTGTGGATAGTCTGGGTGGGACACAAATCATTTTATCATCAAGTGAGAAGAACTAGTCAACAGGGTTAGATCTCATTTCCAGCCAATGGTCTAGGGGAGTACTGTGGATCAAAAATATTTCGGCCCAACACGGTTGTAGAAGAGTTGCGCTAAAAGTTTAGAGTGCGTAGAATTTTGAAATATTGAGTATTTTCAAGTTCTCTCATTTTGAAATTCTTTCATTTACAAATCTCACAATTACAAAATATTCTGTTTGAATTTTTGTTAATATTCTGTGAATTCTTACTTTGTATTTGTAAATTCTTTGTTTAGATGAATATTAATGCATTCAAGACTTTTTCTAGAAAAAAATCTGAAGAAATATTATAGAAAGTAGTGAGGAAAAGATATCATCGAAAGTAGGCATAAGTTAAGTAATGGTTTCACAAATTGCCTATTTGAAGAGATTTAACAAATAACTAGTTTAAACTAATTATATAGACTGTGGATTTAGAGACCCGAAATTTTCAGTTCAAATCTTCCGAGAATTTTGCAAATTCTCTTTCGTATAATCCAAACAAGAGATTTAGTTCAAGCAATTTCCAAACCTCCTCAAAGTGAAATCCTCAGTTCAAACTTACATCTAAACACACTTCTAAGATAGTATTATGGATTGAAAGTATTTCGGCTGCAACACAGTCAAAGAGGAGCTCGCAAATCCTTTCTTAATTAGTGATGCTACAAAACAATGACAAGTGTTGTTGCTAAAGGTCTCATCTAATGCTTTAACAGTTTGACGTTAGAATTGCACCAAAAATTTTACAACATTGAGAGATTTGCAATTTAACCTAAATCGCTGATCTAAATATGGAGTGAAAAATTTGCAAAGTCGGCATTTATATGAAATGAGTTGAATCTTAGAGAACGTAAAAGTACAATAACAATAACAATAACAACTAAAGTAAAAGAGCAAACAAAAGCTTTTTTTTTTCTCTTCTCTTTTTTTTTCGCTCGCCAAAGTAACTCAGACTATGAAGGTTTATCACGAGTGTATAATTTTGAGATTCTTTTTTTTTATTCCAAAAGGAACTACATAGATTAAGTTTCGCGTCATTGAGAAAATAAATTTATCTCTTCTTTGCAACAAATGTTATTCTTCCTAATGACTTTACATTATTATTGGTAGTTCAGTCACACATTAATGAACTTATCCCATTATTACCACTTTAAGTTGAACCATTACACGTTTATAAGATAAGATAATATCAGCAATGTTTCTGAGTCTCTATTATCGAACGTATGATATAGGATTCTGTATGTTGCTCTATCTTTCTGCGCATTCTTCATTCCTTTTGCAAACTTTAAGAACATCATTCATGAAAATTAATTTTTAACATAATACAAATCTGAGCAATTACTTGAGAAAGGACAAATCAGAGAAGAGGAAATTAGAACCTGCAACTACAAATACTCAAAGATACAACTACAATCCCTTAGGGGTGGTGGAAGTGGCAAAGGGCCTCGAGGAGTGACCTCAAGGTCCTGAATTCGATTCTTAATACCAATGGGCCATATTGAATGACAGTTTTAAACATTAAAAAAAAAATGAAAAGATACATCCCTCAGTCAACTCAAAGAGTAGACTCGCGAGTCCAACAAAGTGTGTACTTGTGCAACACATTACATCCCTTGCCATTTTCTTTGCCTACAAGAGCTACACACTCTTTGTTAGCAAAAAGAAAATAAGTCTTTGTTACAATCTTACCATTTTACCTTTTCAAAGTATATTCTTAGCCCAAGCCTTATATTATTAAAGGTGCAATGGCTTTTGTTAAGTAATGGACGCTTTTGAATGGTTGTACTGGCTGCCCAGTTTGCGATATATTGTTTTGGCAAAAGTCATAAGTGGTGTGACAAGAGGCAGTAGCATATTTTATTTTTAGTATTTTATATTATGTATTCTAATACTTACAATGACAAAATGGAGATTTATTTTTGCCTTGCAAGTGAGGTGCGCAGAAACTATAGGCCCGACTACTACTTAAAATGACAAAATGTAGTTTTTCTTTTCTTTTTTTGCCTGACAAAGGAGGCCCAGCTATGCTTCCCTCCAAACTAACTACAAATTATTTCCAAAATTTTGGAACTGGAGTTAATTAACTTCTAGGGTTTATTTGGTAATTAGCCCCTTAACATTGACATAATAAAGATTTAACCGTTGTAAATTTTTTTTGGAAGATTCACGCTAGTTTTGTTTTTGACAATTTAATTGAAAAAACCCTCAATAACAATTCCATTGGGTTCTAGAAGAAGAATATAAATCTAAGAAAGCCTGCAAAGAAGCATACTTGGGTGTGTTTGAAATGCAATTAAGCACTTATAAACTTAAAGTTTTTAACTTGATTTTTAAATTAAGTGCGTTTGATAATGTTTAACATTGTATCACTTAAAAAATTAATTCTTACCAAAAATAGACTAAAATTTTATGTCAGGATAGACTTCTGTTTGATAAAACTGAAATTTAAGTGCTGAAAAAGTTAAACACTGAATTTGTAAAACTGAAAATTTTTAGCGGCTGAATTTTTATTGAAAAATAAGTTAACCTGTTTAGTAAACAAAAAGCAGATGTCTGAAAATTATTTATTTATAAATTTATCCATTTTATCAAAATTATGAATTTGTTTATGTACATTATAACTTTTTTGAAAGGGCTAAAATCGTGTTGGTGGTGGTGGTAAAAAAGTGTCAATGATGCGGTAATGGTGTGTGAAGATGTGGTGTTGGTAATTATGATGATAGCGATATGACGGTCATGACAGTGATTGTAATGTAGTGAAATTTTGGCAAAAATGGATATGCTGACAGCATCGATGGTATGGTGGAAGTGGAGGTGTCCTTGTGATGGTGGCGGCGGCTGTCGTGGTTGTATTGTGGTGGTAATTATTTTTTTATGTTAAATAAATTTTAACCATCTAACTTAGAATTAAGTCATCAGCATTAAGTAAGGGGTTGTTTGATAAAACTGAAATTTAAGTATTGAAAAAGTTAAGCACTGAATTTGTAAAAGTGATAACTTAAAGCGACTGAATTTTTACTGAAAAATAAGTTAATCAGTTTGGTAAACCAAAAGTAGATGTCTGAAAATTATTTATTTACAAATTTATCAATTTTACCAAAATTATGCATTTATTTATGTATTTTATAACTTTTTTTGGGAGGGCTAAAATCGTGTTGGTGGTGGTGGTGGCAGCAAAAAGGTGTCAATAGTGGCGGTAATGGAGCGTGAAGACGTGGTGTTAGTAATTGCGATGATAGCGATAATCAGTGACAAGGCGGTCAGTTGTTGTAGTGTAGTGGATCTTTAGATGATTATGACGGAAATGAACGTGGTGACAACATTGACGGTATGGTAGAGGTAACGATGTCCTTGTGGTGGTGATAGTGGCTAGGTCGTGGTAATTGTGGTGGTAGTAGTAAAAGGAAATAATGCTTTGGGTGGAGGCAGTATTGCCGGCAAATTATTTGAGGCGGCATTGTGGTGATAATTTTTTATGCAAAAATATGTTAAATAACTTTTAACCATCTCACTTAAAATTAGTGATCAACATTAAGTAATAAGTCCACCCTGACTTAAAATTTTAACCTTTTTTTGAAGGAATTAATTTTTTAAGTAATACATGATTTAACGTTATCAAACATACTTAATTGAAAATCATTAAAAACTTTAAGTTTTAAGTGCTTAATTGCGTTATCAAACATACTCTTACTTGATGCTAATCACTTAATTATAAAATGCGATGATTAAAAGTTATTTGACATATTTTTACATTAAAAAAATTACCACCAAGATGCCGACTAAATTAATTTGCTGGCAACATCGGCTCCATCACAATACAACCACCATTGCAACTATTATTTCCTTTTGCTACCACCACTACAATTATCACGATCTAGCCATTATCACGACCTAGCCACTATTACCACCGTCACCTCCACCATACCGTCAATATTGTCGCCACGTCCATTTTCGTCAAAATCATCTGAAGATCCACCACACTACAACCACTACCATGGTTGTCATGTCGCCGTCTATCGCTATCATTAATTACTAATACTACGTCTTCACGCACCATTACCGCTACCATTGACATCTTCTTGTTGCCGCCGCCGCCACTACTCCATCATCACTATTACCATCACCATTAACATGATTTTAGCCCCCCCCCCCCCCCCCCCCAAAAAAAAGTTATAAAATACATAAACAAATGCATAATTTTGGTGAAAATGGATAAATTTATAAATAAATAATTTTCAAACATCTGCTTTTGGTTTATCAAACAGGTTAACTTATTTTTCAGTAAAAATTCAGTCGCTTAAAGTTTTCAGTTTTACCAATTAAGTGCTTAACTTTTTCACTACTTAAATTTCAGTTTTATCAAATAGCCCCTAATACTAAATGATGGACCTAACCCCCGCCAGGACTCTCTTAAGGGAAGCAAAGGACTAGGGATGAAGGAGTGGGGCTAGGCCGTCGCCACTCCATTCTTGGGAAAGATAGGTCAAGAGCGCTCTATTGCGCTCTTTTTTTTATATTTTTAGCAAGACGCGAGAGAGGAGTTCTTGACCTAAAGAGTGATAAAAGTGAATAATGTTAATACACCGAAGTAGTATTTCCCTAAGTTTTTTCGTCAGCGAGATGCAATAGATGAGTTCTTGACCTAAAGAGTGATAAAAGTGAAAAATGTTAATACACCAATTACAATCACACTAATCACCAGACATGTTGAATCTCGTTCTACCTCCCACGGTTTCACCGTTCTTATCTCTAGAAAACAAGTTTTCCCAGACAAGCTCTTGCTTGTGACAGCTAAACTCGCCAACCTCAATTTATAATTGACAAATAAGCATATATGCTAATTATATGAAACTTAGCAACACCATCATCATTTGTATTCCAAACTAATTCTTTGGATTTTCTAGTTCTTCCTAGGGTTGTATACAGACCAAATTCAATCAAAACATGGGTTCTTCAAGCTCGGTTTGTATAAGATTTGGTATGTTCAAACTCAATTCATGTTCATTAAGAGGCAAAAGAATCGGACTCGGCTCGTTCAACTTGATTAACTATCTGAGCCGAACTCAAGCTCTAAAGCTCGACTCGTCTTTTTGCATAAACTTTGATGAAATGCCTAAATTTTCTTAGATCTCTCAATCTTTAAGCAATCAATTCATTGAAATGCATAAGATAGACATACCTTAGAAGAAACTGAATAGAGACTCTATCAAAGCAAAACAGAATTGATCGAACAATTCAAGAGAAGCGCACCGTTAGTAAAGCAATCAAATGCATTACGACCAAAATAACACCATTTATCTTCATTATCCTTGATCAGTGGAGGCAAAAGGAGAGAAAGACATCAGGAACCGTTATGTGCTACAGAGTCGAGTGTGTGTAGTGTTGCTTTTAGGTTTGATAAATATTTTAGATATGGATTGGGTATTTAAAAATGTATTCAGCTTTTTTAGGTGTTTGCGTTTAGGGCAACTAGCCCTTTAGTCCAGACCAAAATTTTGTGGGGTTATTTCGATTTTACATGGCATTTGGATGCAAGTTACATTCTTCATATAAAAATGTTTTACATATATCCGAGTTTTTCACGAACATATTCATGAACAATTAGAAATGTCCAAGCTCGACTCGTTCATTATCAAGCTCTAAAAGTGTATTCATGTTCAGTTTATTAAGTATACGGCCAAACATGAATGAGCTTTTAGAGAACGGAATGACAAGCCATTCATGAAAGGCTTAGTTCATTTGCAGCCCTACTTTCTCCTCACTTCATTCCTTGTATTCATGAAACCATGCAAAGTGCAATTTCACCCGTATCTCCAACTTAAGGATAGTTTTTCTTAATTTAGTCTAACCTCATAAATTTTGGTGTCAGAGATTGTTGTATCTGGTTATCTTCACCCATGATCACAATCCTGTCGTACTTGTTATGTAGCTAAAGTCATCCTCCTCAAATAATATATTAGCACCACATCAAAGTAAATCTTCATGCAATTATAGCGAATACATGGATCCTAGATGAGATTTGGAAGACTCGATCCTCGGTGTGCGAAGCATTGTGCAATTACGATTCCTAGTGTTCTTATTTAAATAAATAAAAAAATCTTACTTGTAAACCAAAGCAAATATGAAAGACCATACACAATAAATGGGAATTTTATGTTTTACAACGAGCTTTATCTCTAGTTTTTGTCCATAAGAAAACTCTAGACTCGAGCTTCAGGGCTGCCTTTCATTTAGTGAGAGGCCTCTGACTCCCACGTCTCGTCCATCCCCTTCCCTTTCCTCCCCCTCCTTTCAATAACTCTTTAGAGTCATTTTTTCATATCATTGTTCACCTCAGAACTAATATCTCTTGCAATGTGGTAGCAATTTGCTTTAGTTGCTTTTGCTTTTCACGAGCTTCTAATGATATACGGCAGGTATGGACTGCACCAGTAAACAGAGTGCATATCATCTTGATCTGGGCTGACGCTGCTTGCCTACCTCTATGGTAATTTGGCTCCCACAGCTATTTAGGATATTTATGATATAGTACTTTTTCTTTTCCTGTAGTTGGTTTCCTCCTGCTTGTAGTTGGTTTGCTGTTTGGTGGTTGTAGCTCAGTTTGTTGTTACCTTTCATTTGTATTGTCTACTTGACCACATTTAAGGTGACTTTTTTTATTATCATGGTATATATTTCTGCTTTTTCCCCAAAAAAAAAAAGTGAGACATGAATCTACTGAAGGCCATGATTTTATTTTCAGTTTTGGAAATTATGCAAAAAAAAAGTGCGTTTAGTACCATTTTTTTCCTTCTCCAATTAAAAAATCAGTTTTTAAACTGCAGAGTAAAAAAAATAACTCCAAAAACTGGTTTTTTTTTTTCACTTTTGTTTTTTTTTTTGGAGATCACCACCAATACCCTCCCACCGCCGGCAGCCACCTCCGGCCGCCGGCAGCCACCGGCGACTGTCGGCGCCACCTCCGGCGATTGTCGGCAGCCACCTCCGGCAGCCACCAGCCATCGCCGGCCACCACCACTGTCGACCACCGCTACGCCCCACCACCACCACTGCCACGGCCCACCACCACCACCGCCACCGCAAACCACCCAAAAAAAAATCAAAATAAAAATGGTTAACAAACACAAAAAAAAAGGTTATCAAACAC